>AYEL01061535.1:0-36723 GCA_000484575.1 Olivierus martensii | reverse complement strand
TAATAATCAATACCTGTCTGTAAATCTTCATGGCCTAAATCCCCTAACAAACAAAAGTTATTTCATAAAAATCCATTCAGTCGTTCTCGAGTTATAAGCGTACACGTGCTCTCAGGCATTTCAGATTTATAATATATATAGATATATTTATATTTATTTTTTACATAAGATTCATTATTCAGCGCAAGTTTTATTTTGTTATGATTATTTTCAAGAATATTTTATCAGTTATTATTTCCTGATTTCAAATATTGGATGCCATGTTAACAAAAGACATTTTACATCCTTTATTAGATTTCTTTGAAATTAACTTTGTTTTTTAAGTATTCTATGATTTCGAGTTGATTTATTTATTATACGAAAACATTCCAAAACATTATGCGTCAAATTTTAACTATTCTGCATAATTTAAATCAGCCGAAAATGGATTGTATAATGTAAATAAAACTAAGATATGGCAAAGAAATTTTGTTATACTATTTTATATTTATATAGTCATTTATATGTTGCCTTTTTTAATATTTTATACAGTATGTTTTATAACAGAGATGGCCAAATTGCGGCTCTCGAACCACATGCGGCTCTTTGGTACTTTCAATGTGGCTCCATACCATGAAAGTCAATAGTAAATATAAAGCAAATACTTATTTGAGTTAAACAAATTACAGATATATTATTTTTTTATCTATTGTAAAAAGTAGTATGTTTCTATACGAAATAAATGAATCTGAAATAAACAATTTTTGAAATCATTATTAAGATTACCCGAAAAACTGATTCTGTTCTCATTGATCCAAAAATTAAATGCGGCTCTCGAGTATTTGAAATTCTCCTATGTGGCTCGTAGTGACATGAAGTTTGGCCACCCCTGTTTTATAATAATTCTAAATTTTTTTTATTCACTTTTAATTATTTTTAAATTTTTAATTAATTAAATTATGAATTGTATGAGGAGTGTCTGAAATTTTCTTCTTGACTACTCAATGAAAATAAGATTCAAAAATATATTTTTATATAAAAGATAAGATTGTCGTTATTATATAATAAATTTTTGTAGATTCAATTAAAAATCAATAATATTGGCTAAATTTTATTTAGTTGGACAATCCACTAACCAATACTTGAATACTCCCGAGTTTATATTCTTTATGATATCCATCGTTGGTGATATCACATGGCGGCACCTAACAGGTGAAACATGGGTCCGCCATGTTATGATGAGAGCATCACAGTGACCATTTGTCCGGATTTTCCAAAGAATGGGGTGCAGAAATATGTTTTTCCGACCAGCCCTACTCAGCTCAGTTGCCTATTCAACTGGATGTTTCGGCGTAGCTAAAATTCATGACTATGAGTTACAGCAGTGCTCGATGTACAGTACTTGGATAGTTTCCTTACTTCTTAGGGATCATGTAGGGCAACTGATCTTAAACTGTGGTCCGCGGACCCCCAGGGGTCCGCGTAGCCATTACCGGGGGTCCGCGAAATTATAAAAAATGGTTGCAAACAGTTGATGACGATGAAAAGGCAAGAAGCGCGGAGCAATAAAAAATATTTTTTTATCGCAATAAATAAAACATGAACCTATTATTATGTTCTGTGATTTTTATATAATTTTTGTGATTTTTATGCGCAAGACCATTTATTAAAATAACCAGCGATACATTTTTACCAATTATTATTATAACGTAGTGCCTATGAGATTATTGAGCCAGAAATTAAGTCTCAAGAACGACGTAAAATGCCTAGCGTTGGGATGGAGTCCGCAAAAAAATGTTCAAGAGGGGGTCGAGGACCACATAAGTTTAAGAACCGCTGAGTTAGAGCTTTAAACAAGCTAAGCTGCTTTAGTCATAGCTTTTCGAGGACAGAACAATGAAGTCAGTTTGAACAATTCTAGTTCCATCATTTTAAATCAACGACCAATGGGCACTTTTTGAAGTCTTCTAGTTCCATTTTTATTCATCAGCAATTAGACGCATTTCTGATTAGAAAGTTCTAGTCTCCCAACTTTTATATCTTTATATACTTTTTCCGTGTAAAAACATATTCTCTTTTGTTTAAGAGCATTTTTCAATAAGCTAATCCTATTCCTTTTTTGATTTGCACGAAATGTAAATTCAAACTTTTAAAATTTCAAAAATATCCTACGAGTATGTTCTTTGCAAAATTTATCAATTTTTTGATTTAAATGTGTACAAAGTATTAGTTTCCTGAAGAAAAAACGGCTTACAAAGCAAAGCATTCACACAAATTTTAATGAAAAACTATCACATACTAAAAATTGAATAATTACAATAACTGTAACTCGAAAACTATTTATGATATACTTTTGAAAATTTACTGGCTTACAAAACTTTTGATGTTGAATCTTATGAAAAAAATCTGAACTTAATCGGGCCATTAATTTTGTCTACAGAAATCGTGACTCGTCAAAATAACTTTTATTCAAATTATCTGATTACAATAAAATTTTAGGGAAAAATATGTACATACAGTATCTTGAGAACTTTTTGATGCTAAATCTCGTTCTTGACAAAAAATTTTTTTTCGTTGTCACAAAATTTGCATATTTTAATAGCAAAAATAATTCTCATTATGGAAAATATCCTGAACTTGAGTTTCAGCCTTATCATTGAAACACCCATTGAGCAAAGTTAGGCTCCAGCATATTGTATTGGGAATTTTGCGATATTTTGACCAAATGAGTGTGTCTCAGCATCCACTCAGTCGGAGAATTTCAATAAACACTTAATTGGAAGAAAATTTCAAGATGAATCTAATACACCAATGCCCGAAGTTTTCACGCTAAACGATTATTGAGTTAAAATGAACAAAAGGTTAACGTAAATGTAGTGACATTTTATTGTCGCCGATAGCATTCAAATCAAAATCGGATAGAGCGTCGTAAAATTTTGTTTTTCTGCCAACATTGTATAAAATTTTGGGCACAGGACTCGCAAGTGTGACATAAATTTGCATAAAAATTTGATTGACCAATAAATATGCAAATAACTCAAGAACCGTTGAAGACATTCAAAATCTGACGATGGATCCTATTCGAATTAATTTCTCAGGCATCGTTTAAGATCGATCCTATCAAGATTGAAGCAATATGTTATATTGTACTCCTTGGGACATTTTAAGTCTGAGAAAGAAGAGAAATTTCAAATCAAAATTTCTCAGACCTCACTACTGAGGTCTGAGAAATTTGATTTGAAATTTTCGCTGAAATGTGCTAAGTGGAGATGTGTTTTGCTACCGAACTGCCCCTTATGTGATTTTTCCCTGATTAAAAAAATTCAATACGATGATTTATTTTCAATGAATTTATTCAATATTAAATTTTTTAAACACAAAAATTATAATATAAAAATTGAGTTCAGAATTGAAAATACTGTGTAAGACTTTTAATATAGATTTAAAAATTCTTTTTAATATTGCATAAATTTACCTATGATGACTGTATATCCATGTATTAGTGGGTGATCGGTTAACGAATATAATCCGTCAAAGACAATGTTCATTAACCGATCATCGATTTACCATAGGTTTTTATGAGAATTTTATTAATTCGTTCTGGAGATCCAAAAAAATGAAAACAAAAATTATATAATTTCTTATTACGTTTATATATATGTAATAACAATAATATATACAGTACATATTTTCTTATTACGTTTATTTATATGTAATAACCATAATATATACATACATAACTTGCATTTTAATCTATTATGTTTATTTTCCGTTAAAGAATCTGTCCAGTGTCGATTGCTTTTCTCTCTTCAGGATTTTTCGGAAGTGATTGCGTTGTTGTGGTAGAGATCCCCAAGCCTATTGATCTCAACCTTGTATGGGTGCCATTCTAACACCAAAATATTGCAAAATCTCTCTCTCTTACCTTCTTTAATAAATCATTGATTTAATTTTAAGCTGTCTCCGAGTTCATTTTAATCAGGAAAAACTATTGTTCTCCCATCCTTACCCATATGTCTACGAACGCGTAAGACCTAAGCGTGTCATTCCGTTATGTTAGTTAAGCCGCCATATCCTCGTAAGATATTTTAATCTGGCGGCGGCTACTTATAGAGCTCATCCAGGCTGGCCAACAACCATGATAGGGTCAACCAGATGGTTGAAGGATGAGGTTCAACGGCAGGGCCCGGACCCCTTCTGAAAAATTGGAGGAGTAGACTCCGATCCTCCAGGATAGTAAGCCACAACTTTACCACGCGGCCATCCGACCGATCTGTCATTCCGTCAGTCCGCGGATCCCACAGTTTGTTCTGAGAATTGTTCGTTATCCAAACATAAAAATCTTTCGCGAAAGTGTTCGTTATCCGATCACCCACTGTTATTGTATTTAATATCGTGTTTTCGACTATAATTGATATCAGTAAACTTAAATATGTCCGACTATTTTCACTAATATTGGATATATTAGATCTTTTATTAAAGTATTAAACATGATGCTATTTATCAGAGAAAGGATTTCATTTAAAAAATTGTCGATGCAAAACTCTTCTGTTAATATTGTAATTAGTTAGAATTAATACAGTATGTTAACAATCATAAGAATGATATTACAGTACTGTAATAAAAATTCAGTTTTACGACTGAGAGTGGTGATCCTATTAAATTTGATTTTAAGCTTTCATTCCTTAGATAAGAAATTGGAGATGAAAAGCAAATTAACTCTATTGAAATTTTTAGAGTATGATTTATTGATTTTTAGCGAATATTTCTAGCATATCTCAAATAAAACGCCTTAATTCCAGTTTTTAAAAGAAAAATATCATTGTTTTAATGTTCTGTAAAATTCGAAATACATTCTCCTGAAACGTAAATTTTCAAGTTAGAGTAGTCAAGAATTGTATTGCATATATAAAAAATATTTTGAATTTTTCAAAATATATTCAAGATACAGTGAAACCTGTCTAAGTTGAACACATTTGATTCCTTCAAAATGTGTTCAAGTTAGAGAGGTGTCCAACATAGATTCATAAAATCAAAATTTTTTCTAAACACTAAATTTTCATGTCAATGCAAACCTCTATTCAATTCAAATTGGAAACATTTATTATTTTAAATGAAACTCAAAAATGTCAAACACAAACTACAGTCTATCAATGGTTTCAGTATGATATATTCTTGAGAATGCAGCCGGATTTCAGTGGTTAGGGATCGGGTTGAGTAATCCAAAGGATGAATCTCAAATTGATCCCTAAAAATATTTTGCAACGTTACGTTTGATTTATAAGATCATCTTCTTCTTCTGTTTCTAATATGGAGGTGATTTATAAGATTCTACATGTAACTCTATAGAAATTCGTCTGCTATGGCTGAGTTACTGACACCAACGCCGCCCTAGTGACTAAGATCTAGACCTTAACATTTTTTCCTTTGTTATCGGTAGGAGTGGGAGGACCATATATATTTATAGACCATGGTACTGCCATTTCCCAATCTGTTGATTTAAAAAAACCATGGCAGAGCGAATTTAGAACTTCCACAAGCTTCCTATATTCTTGAGAATGCAGCCGGATTTCAGTGGTTAGGGATCGGGTTGAGTAATCCAAATAATTTATCCAAAGGATGAATCCCAAATTGATCCTGAGTGTTCTGAATGGAAAGTTGCGTTTCCACGTAGTCGATCCCTCCTTATTTCCATCATTCAGATTTTAGTTTCATTCAATTTTAACCCTGTAATTTTCATTAAGTTACTGGTTTGAGCAATATTTTTATTAAACTATCGTGATAATTTAAAATTCTTAGATATTGATATTATTAAATTATCATATATATATATATATTTAGGGCATTTTTTTCTAGTAAAAAGTCGGTTGATGGCTTCCATAAACAACTGCGTAATTTTTAATTTTTGCTGCGAAGCGAGATATTTGGATCTTGACAAATCTTTTCACGAAAAATTACATACAAATGACTGATCATTTTGATGATGATGATTATTTGCATTTATGATAAATTTTTCTTTGTTAAATATAAAATAACATTGGTGCAAAAAGGTAATTTTGTACTAGTATTCAAAATTCTACCAGGACGACTATTTCTGTTACTCCCGAGAAGTCTGCATTTAAATCCACACACAATCTTTCTCCTAGTAAAAAAACTGGGGCTTTAATATATTTTATACTGTGACGATTCAACAACTTTTTTTTCCAAAGTGTCCAAAGTGAGGGAACCAACTTCATATCTTTCAGCTTTCATAGATAAAATATAATTTAATTTTCCTAAGTCTTCGAATACTGTAGCAATCTTATTTTTAAACGTTTCGATGCTTGCTTCACTTTTGGATAGAATGAGTAAGTCGTCAGCATATACTTCTACAATGAATTCTTGTCTTTTATTATAATATACACATGGATCTGCCTTTGATCTCTTAAGTTCGGTTGACTTCAAAAATTCATCAAGATGTAAATTCGATTCTCTTCCAGATTGGTGTAGCCCTTATTTGGCCATGCCCCACCTAAGCATCTCTAAAGTCCTGATGTCCCCCCTGTGACATATAATTTTTATTATTCAAAAAGTGAACTACTATTCATATGGAGAAAAACCTAAAAGACCATTAACTTGGTCTAAACAAGCTTCCAAAGAACATAGCATCCATGAAAGAGAAAAATAAAAGAACGAAAGGACAGTTGAAGTACTGAGAAAGAAATAAATTAAGAAATTGTATAAAAAATAATAATAGTATGAAGTGATATGAAAAACAGCAAATAAAGTTTCAAAACCGCCGTGTACATTTTGAAATTAATTTAAAAAAGGCATCCATGAAAGAGAAAAATAAAAGAACGAAAGGACAGTTGAAGTACTGAGAAAGAAATAAATTAAGAAATTGTATAAAAAATAATAATAGTATGAAGTGATATGAAAAACAGCAAATAAAGTTTCAAAACCGCCGTGTACATTCTGAAATTAATTTAAAAAATGTACTGTACATGTCATAATATATATCAGTTTTTCTGGTATTCTACCAGACAAGATTTGATTTTATTGTATAATTTCATATAAATTTTGAAATAAACACAGTTGCTAAATACAGATAGCAAATACATATTTATATAATTAGAATCGTTTAGAATATTTTTCCGAAAATAATTTAATAGGAATTTCTTTAAATTTTTATAACAATATACTATATGTATACAGTATATTATTATGCTTTTAACAATATTCTTTAAATCTCGGTAAATTTCTTCTGGTGAGGAGTTGATTTTTATTTCTGAAATAGCTTCTATCATTCTTTGAAGTAAGTCCATTAAAGTTTAAATAAACAGAAATAAATATAGGCCTAGTTATATAATAATTTGCGTAAATCATACCATTCCAATAAAACAAGTGGAATTTTAAGAACGTATTATGAAATAAGATTTGTTTAATTTTGAGTAGAAATCTGAGATTGTTTCTGCATTGTAGTCTATGTACGGAATTAGTTTAGCTGTTTATTAATATGTTAACTGAAATAATCGTTATCGGTGATTATTACTTATTTCTTAGCTACTTTTACAAAATTATATTATTACAAATCGTTATTCTATAAGACAGAGAACTGTTCTGTAAATACTGGATGTTTCATGTTTAGTTCAGAAAGTATTTTTATTCGTATTTAAAAAATGAATGTATCTGTAATCTTTTCCAAAATGTATTTATTCGAGTTTAATTCGACCAGTCCAATAAATTTTTTTGTATAAATTTATCTAAATTTTAAATAATCAAAATTGCTAAATATAGATACAAAAAAATACATAATTTACAATTAGAATCGTTAATTAGATTATTTTCCAGAAAATATTTGTTATAACCGAAGATAATTTAATAAAAATTTAAGAAAATTTATATTAAGATAATTAAGAAGTTAATGTGTGAATAAATTGTTATGCTTTCGACAATATTCTTTATATCTCGTTAAATTTCTGCAGGTTATACGTTCATTTTTAATATTTGCAAACACAAATATTTTCTTTGTATTTGAGACAATAAGTTTTGTTTTGCAAAGTTATACTTAATGAAAACTCGTGTATTCTCTCTAGTATTAGCAGGAAGCTTTAAAAATATTGGTGGAATTACTAATCTTCAAATATCGACTTTATTTTTTCAGAAAATGAATTAATCCTTTCTAAAATTCAATGCTCATCACATGGAATTCCAGTAATTACAATCCATCTTCGATAGGTTACCGGTCTGTTACCGCAATAGGTGAAAACCATTTCGGAATAGACTGTACATTTTAAAATTTATAAAAGTACATGCACAGTACATAAGTGTTCCAGCAAAATTTGTTCGAAACTTGTTCGATTCAAGACATGCGCACTAAACAAATGTTCAGAACTTGTTCAGAACACGTTGCTGGAACAAAGCTAATATTGAAATTTGATTTATTTCTAGTAGACATTACTAAAATAAGAAAAAATGATTTTTTATATAAATGAATCAAAATATTCTTTTAATTCGTTTAGTCAGTATTTATTTTTTAAAAGCTATACTGTAATTTTTAACAATAGTATATTTATATACTGACCTACATTAAGACCCCGTTTAACGCGGGGGGATACGTTCCAAGGAAACAAAGCGCTAAATGAAACAGCGTTAAAGGAGGTCATTTTAACAAGTAAATAATGAAGATAGGTGAAACAGGAGAGAGAATAAAAAATATACCCGGTGATTTTGAGCACCCGTACAATGTGTATAATTTTCTATATATACTATAATGTTATTTATTTTTATATTTTTATTTAATTTTAATTTTTTAAATTTTTGAATGTATTCTAATGATTTATTCTTATTCATAAAAAAATCAACTGCTAATGATGGCTTGATTAAGCGAAAGTTCTATGGAAATAAAGTTAAATTTTTGTGTTTTTTACTTGCTAGAGCTGTCAAATTATTCCATTTCTTAAATTTCAGAAAAGTTCATGAAAATGCAAACATAAACAAATGAAGCTTCAAAAATAAATTTTTAATTTAAAGCAATTAAAAATATTTGAAATATTTTAGTTTTAAAAGATACATTATATAGTATATAGAACTTTATTAAATGTTTTTTGCATTTTTGATATAAATTAAGAAAAATAACTTCTTCATTATAATTAAATTTAGATACCATCCTTAGAATATATTATTGTGACTTTTTATTAAATAATTGGGATTGATGAAGTATAAAGGATTTTAGTAAGGGATCATGACTCCAGAAAGCATAGTAGACAGGTAGAAATGATTAGTTTCCTTTTAACATTACTAAATGGTATTTTCATTAATTTCAAAATCCTTTGTTATATTTTCTTTATTTTTAATGAAATATGCAGTATCATATTATGTCATTTGATTTTTTTTTGTAGAATTTTATACTGCAAAACTTTTGTATACTAAATAGCAAAGCACTGAAGTGTCCAATTTGGATTACCCACACTCCTGGTGGGAATGAAACCATTCACTGCCAGGGGTAAATTGTTCCACTTAACTATTAAATTGAAAATGGGATTTAATGAGTCAATTCCAGATTTGTCCTGAGAAAAATTTTGAAGGATGAGACCTGGGAATTGAATTTAAATCTTCCATCATGGAAGCTCGGCATGATTCTACATTGATTATCTGACTTTTGATTTCGATTAATGCTTGTACTTAATTATTGTGGTTAATGGTTTTTTGCAAAGAATTCTTTGCTAAACCATGTCAACTTTTGGAGACAATTTCTAACTTTCCATTTTTTATTTTTGCTTCTAACTGAAGGGCATTAAACAGCAGTGTCATTATATAGATTCCTGTGTAACTTTGTCACTTTCCAACCAACAATTACTACTACCCTTCATAGCCATCCATACTCTGATCAGGTTAACTGAAGGTTGAAGAATGAGTTCAACAGTTGGTCTGGACCTATTCTGAAAAATCTGGAAGTGTGAGACCCAAAATTGAATCAGATTTTCCAGGTAGTAAGTGATAGCCATATAGTAAAGCAATCTTGAAAGATGAGGAATGATGAACTGGACCCAGATTTCTCTAAATGCATGCATGTGTGTATGTGCATGTGTATGTAAATATATATATATATATTATGGAATTTGAACCTGGATACTCCAGATAAAACTTTTTCATATTTTTTTTTCATTAGGCTCTCTCTAAGAAAATTGTGATATTTGGATTGTTTTATAACAATTAATACTAATTATAGAAATTATATTGTCATAATTTTTATAAATTAGACTATTTCTATGAAAAGCATTCATATTTCAGTGGAAAACAGTGACATTTTTTGGGCTTAGGAATGTGTTATTATTTCTTAATGGAAATTAATGGCAATTTAGATTTCAATTTAGGAGAATTCAATTTATAAGCATTTTTCAGGAACAGTTTATTTTCATAAACTGGAATTAATCCATATTTTCTAACTTATATATTTTCTTACTATTTCAATTTATTTTATTATATACAGATTTTGTTTTTAATATCAGGTATTATATGATGGTAAATTATCAAGTGCCATAGTGTTCATGTATAATCCTGTAGCAACAGATAGTCAGTTATGTCTTCAAGCAGCTCCAAAAGGAAATATTTCATATTTTGTCCATACACCTCATGCTTTGATGTTACAGGTAAGCATTAAAATATATTTACTGCAATTGATTTATTTTAATATTATAATTATGATTTTAAATACTTAAAATAAAAACATATGATGAGAATTTATGAAAATTCTCATATATATTTCTCTTTGCATATATAAAAGTATTTTATGTTATTAGATGATAAGTTTTTTAATTTAGTTAAATGTTTTTGATATAAAATTTTACTGTTTACATTATTCTAATTAGTAACAATTTTAAATGAATCTAATTATCTCGCCAAATTCTATCCCTTGAAAATCTTAACAGAAATTTTAATGATTTGAATTAATTTAAATTAATTTTAGTGTCATCTCGTAATCAGAATATTTATTAATTATTAAATCAATGAGTAGCACCAGCTATTAATTAATAATTAAACTAAACTAGAATTTTTAGCTAATTTATCTGAAGAAGTCTTGTATCTATCTTTTTATGTGTTTATTAATATAAAAATTATAAAAAACATACTTCTGATGAATTAATAAAAAAAAAAAAAAACATTTTTCTTTTCATAACAAAAAATTAACTAAATAGGAAATAACTGACGATGGTATCTATGAATCTAATTATCTCGCCAAATTCTATCCCTTGAAAATCTTAATGGAAATTTTAATGATTTGAAATAAATTAATTTTAGCGCTATCTCATAATCAGAATATTTATTAATTATTAAATATATGAGTGGCGCCATCTGTTAATTAATAATTAAACTAGAATTTTTAACTAATTTATCTGAAGAAAAAATCTGCCTTGGCCCGGGATCGAACCAGGGACCTTTGGGCTAACGTCCCAACGTCATACCACTAGACCAACAAGCGGATTGATTCTTTAGTTTGAGCTAATGTCCTAATATCATACCACTAGACCACTGAGGCCAACGAGTGGATTGATTTTTCAGACAGTTATTATTATTATTATTAACTGTCTGAAGAATCAATCTACTCGTTGGCCTCAGTGGTCTAGTGGTATGATATTAGGACGTTAGCTCAAAGGTCCCCAGTTCGATCCTGGGCTGAGGCAGATTTTTCTTCAGAAAAATTAGCTAAAAATTCTAGTTTAATTATTAATTAATAGCTGGTGCTACTCATTGATTTAATAATTAATAAATATTCTGATTATGAGATGGTGCTAAAATTAATTTAAATTATTTCAAATCATTAAAATTTCCGTTAAGATTTTCAAGGGATAGAATTTGGCAAGATAATTAGGTTCATTTGGAATAAATTCCCTTGAGGTTGTATTGAATAAAATAACAATTTTTATATGATTCAATTTTGTAAAGAATCATATATAAAATAATGTTATCTAATAGTTTTAATTAATTAAATTTTCATATACAATGTTGTATTAGCACTTTTCTTTATTCAATTTAATTTTGAGCTAATAATCTCAACTGAGTTATCATCTTTGTGAACTGATGTCATTACAATTCTGAATTTTTAAAGTGGTGTATCTTGATTTTGAAGTATCTTATCGTTTTCCAACAAAATGATTTTATTTTTGACACTTTTTTTGTGTCATAGAAAATAATTTTCAGTTTATTTATGCTTAATTTTTTATTAAAGTACATTGTGTGCCATTATGTTTAAAGTATGTAAATAAGAATGCAATAAATGATGATGCTAAATTTAGTATCATTATTTACTGCATTCTTATTAATATTTCTTATGTAATATATATTGCATTATATGTAATGCAGTTTAGTCCAGGTAATCCATGTATCATTAAACAAAAAGTGCACACTAATTATTAAGCTCTAGTTAGGTTGACAAGTGATTAATGGACTTTCAAATTCAATAAGTTAATAAATAATAATCAAAAAACATATCAAAAAAAGTTTAGGTAATTCAAACTTTCCTGACTTTCTCCTTAATATTAACCTATATGATGTGGCCTGCGACAATCTTACAGGCTCATTAAATGGCCCTTAATTAAAATGAGTTTGGCACGCCTGTATTATAATCATTCATTTTTAATTAATGTGCATAGTGAATTATTATTGTTATAGTTTTTTGCAAATCATTTATAAAACTGTTAAACTTCATACTTTAATTGCAGACGTTTTCTTTCCAATTCTTATACTGTTTTCCAGCTAGAGGTTAAAAAGTGGGACTTTTCCAGGGACCACAGAAGACTACACATACTGTGATTAGATGCTAGTAGATGTAAAAGTAGGTTAGATTGGAAATGCAAAAATGCTTTGGGTTTTTTCCCATCAAAGGACGAATGATTGAATATGGCCCACTGCTTGTAAAATTTATGTAAAGAAGCATGGTCCAGATCTAGCATGTTAATTTCCATCTTCTATAATATGACTGATCCTTTCACAGCTGTGGGACAGTGGTAGGACTGAAATGAACTCCAGTGCTTAATAAATCAACCAATAATTGGAAAATTACACTAAAAAATAACATGCTGATTGATGTGGATTGACAGATTAAGCCCAGATTCTCTATAAAAATGTGAAAGTATAAGACCCAGAAGTGAACCTGGAACTATAATTTTTCACTGGTAATTAATGATAATTCAGATTTTGATTTATGAACATTTTTCAATAATGTTTATGCTCTTAAATCAGAATTTACTTGTAAAATTATTTTATGCTTATTCAATAAGAATATATTAAAAAGAATCATGCCAAATATGATGATTAAAGCTATGACTGCTTTGGAAATTAAAACATAAAAACAATCAAAAATACAATATATGCTAAGAATTATTTGGATAATCAGTCATTTATGAAATATATACAGATAGTCTTTGATTAATGATTGCCTCAATCTTTTGACCACTTATTCTGTAATTAGTCAATGCAACTGACAAAGAGTGTGAGTCCCTTATCCAATGATTGATATACAAAAAAAAAAATCTTTTTTGTGTCAGGTTATATTTTTGTCTTCATTAAGTTTATTATGATAAAGTGGAGTATAATGATAAATATTGGTAAGGCAATCAATAAATTTTGGGCATTTCCATTTTATGATGGCAGTGTTTGAAGCAAATTGTCTCATAAATCAAGGATTACAAATATATATACAGTATAATTCTTTTAGAATTCTTTTTATTTGATAAATAAAAATTTTATCAAAGTATCAATTTCTAGTCTAATTTAATTTTAATAAAAGTGCCAATAAAAAAATACTTAGTTTGAACCTTCACAATTTATTAAATCCAAATAACTTTTGGGCTGACATCAATTACATTTATAGAATGTATTAATAATAAAATCTAAAAGAATATTTATGTATTATAGAATACAGATCAGTCTGAGAGTATTTTGGACTAATAAATTGAGAAAGTTCAAACTAAATATGTTTTCACTTGTATATTAGCAGAACAGAATCTGATTTTGAAGTTTATAGCAGTACCATCATGTTTTCTTTTATACTGTGAATATAATGTAAAATATTTGTATCTCAATTTTCTAATCTTTAAATCTTATTTATAACCATTATGTAATTTTACAGATAAAAAGTTAAAAAAATTGCTTTACTAACCTTTTTCTTTATTAAAGATTATATTTTTTAATAATAAATCATTATGACAAAAAACCACAGGTGATCCTAATTGACTTAAATGAACTTCAAGTTTGTTTATTTCTTCTTTCAAAATTTCTTTATTTGGGAGATAAAGTTTCAGTCTAAGTTAAAAGATATATTAAAAATAAATGAAAATTTCTTCATAATTGAAGATAAATCATGTAGAAACTTAAAAACAAAAATATATAAATTAAGCATTTAAAATTTTTTTATAAATCAAATATTTCTAAATTCAAAAGATAAAACAGCTCATAGGCAGGAAAGTATAATAATATATTTTTTATTACTAGTAGTAGAGCTTTCGATACATAATCCTCTTCAGCTACCTAAACTACAACAGAATATCTCAATCGTTCTAAAGAACACCAAACATTATCGGCTTTAAAAACGTTGCCGTGGAAACATAAAATATAAACAATTTACAATCATATTATAATATGCGAAAAGTAAGATTACAACATGTGTTAATACTATATAAATACTTAGAATAACTAAAACAAAAATCGGCAGACAGAAATAAAGTATACTAATTACAGATGCGATATACATATGGGTCTGTCCTACAAAGAAATTTATCAATGTAACATTACTTTACTACTGTTTGTTATAATTAATACATGATCTCCACGCATTACTTTGGGACGATACCAAACTTTTAAGGAAAGAGCATAACCCTAATAGAGGAATGATCGCAGAGACTATCTATATTCACTAACCGCCAGAGGAATAGACATACAATTAATAAACTTGATCCGGCGTTAATAAGTAACACGTGGAGATCGTGTGTTAATTATAACAAACAGTAGTAAAGTAATGTTACATTGATAAAGTTTCTTTGTAGGACAGACCCGTATGTATATCGCATCTGTAATTAGTATACTTTATTTCTGTCTGCCGATTTTTGTTTTAGTTATTCTAAGTATTTATATAGTATTAACACATGTTGTAATCTTACTTTTCGCATATTATAATATGATTGTAAATTGTTTATATTTTATGTTGCCACGACAACGTTTTTAAAGCAAATAAAATGTTTGGCGTTCTTTAGAACGATTGAGATATTCGTTGTAGTTAAGGTAGCTGAAGAGGATTATGTATCGAAAGCTCTACTACCAGTAATAAAAAATATGTTATTATACTTTCCTGCCTATGAGCTGTTTTATCTTTTGTATTATAAGTTTTGGCAGTGTATGGTTTTTATGAGTAGTTATTTCTAAATTAAAACGAAAATTACTATTAGTAATAAAAAATAATGATAAAGATAAAATCGAATATATGATAAATTCTATGGTGGAACTATATTAAAATTTCAGTTCATTACAAAATTTAGATGAATAGTTAATATAACTACTCATATAAATTCTGATTGTTTCATATAAATCAATTAAAATTATTTATTTATTATATAAAACTTCCATATCATAAACAATTCATAATTTAAAATTTTTAAATCAATAAAGTTTAAACTAATTTTTCATGAAGACTTTGTATATGCACACTTTTTTATAGACATTCAGTTTTAATAATGATAATACCTTTTATTTTTTTCCTCATCTATAAATGAGACAGGAACAAGTTCCAAAAATCTACGAATAACTCTGAATAAAGATGGATGAGGACCCACACCATTTACAGTCATTTGTCTAATATTATGCATACGAGCCATTAGCTGAGCCACACAACTATAAAAATTATTAATAAATATATCAGAATCAAGTTTAATATAATTAAAAATATATATGCAAAATAAAATTTTATTTTTTACAATGATTGCATAACAGAGCAGAAAAAAGCAGTAATTAATTGAGGAAAACTTCCAATTACAAAAATACAAAGACATTTTCGGTTAACTATTTAGCCCTCACTAGTTCTAGAATTAAAAAAATTAAGCATTTTCAATACTAAACATTCCAAAATTTAAAAATATATGCTGTAGTTAAGTTCATGCAATACAATATGTACTGTTTATTAAATAACAGATAAAATTACTCAATTAATGATATATCTCTAACATATTAAAGTGATTCTATTTAGTATATTAAATTAAATTATTCTTACATAGACATAAAAAATTAATAGTAATATATTCTATATCTTGTATTATAATGTATACTTAATAGTAACTATACATTATAAGATACATCTTATACTACAGTCTGCCTACAAATATATAAAAAAGTATTTACTATTAAACAGAAATACTGTTTATATCAAAGTCCTATATATAGGTGTCCTTCAATTTACAAATTGTTATTGAAGGACACCTATATAGGACTTTGATATAAACTAAGGTGACCAGATGTCCCGCTTTTGGCAGGACAGTCCCAATTTTTAACAATTTGTCCCACGTCCCGCGGCGTTTTAAAAAAGTCCCGATTTTTAGAAAGAATGCACGACAAGCTAGGGAACGGCGGGAGAACGGGAAGGGAATATACAGTTTTGGGCGGCCATGTGGGTATTTAGCCAGGATATGAGTTTTATATTATTTTTGTTAATTTTATAATGTTAAACTTTAATAATAACAAATAACTGTTGAGAACTGCTTATCAAGGTTTGCATTGTTGATCAGTTGTTAGAATTCGACCACCATTGTTTGGACTTAATGAACAATAGCATTTTTTGGCATTGGCAACGACGAAAATATTTTGTAACTGTCTCTCAGATGATTTTTGTTGCTCCATATAGACCAAATTTTTAATCAAGAACCCCCCGGTCAATGGTGTCCCGCTTTACAAATGTTAAAATCTGGTCACTTTAATATAAACAGTATTTCTGTTTAATAGTAAATACTTTATTATATATTTGTAGGCAGAATCATTTTAGTTAAAATGATTCTTCTTACATGTTTATGTAAGAAGAATCATTTTAACTAAAGCATTGGGTGTTGGGGCCACAAAAAATCATATTGAAGGCTGCCTGCAGCCCACGGGCCACCAGTTTGACACCCCTGCTGTATGTCATGGTAATGGTATGTTTGCCATTTCAGATCATACCATGTTGTTAGTTTCAGAATAGCAAAAATTTTCAATGTTGCCATCAGTATGTTAGGCAGAGAATTATAATAGTAGAATGGGTAGTAAAATGGATTATGCATTATAACAAAAATATATTAAATAAGAGTATGTTAAGCAAGCATACCTATACATTTAAATGAATTATGAACTTTTTGCTATTTTTATGAATTAAACTTTTACAACTGTCTTTTGCCAGAATGTTGCTGTTGTTACTTGTTTTATTTGATTTTCTCAAAACAAAAGAGAGTAATAAGTTTATTTCTTGAACAAAATGAATTTAGTTCATTTATTGATTTCTTCAAATAATGTCTTTCTTTTACTTTTATTGAAAGATATAAAAGGCATGCTCAGAGATTTAAATATTTGAAAAATGAAGATTGAGAAGAATATAGGAAAGCATGAGAAATGAGAGAAAAGATTCTACTAAAAATATAGCAAACCATGCAGAATGCAAAAAAGCAATGCACCTTTTAGTTGTCTCTTACAACACAAGAAAGATATAGTGAGTGAATTCTATCTCCATCTACAGAGAATTATAATTTTATTAGACTGTTCTTTTTTCAATGTCTTATATATTGCTGTATATACAAACACTTCTAAATAAAGTAAGAAATGCCAATTCTTTATATTGAGATGGATTCTTTGAACATGCAAATTCAAAAGAAGAGAACACCATACAAATGTATACAGAAAGCTATATATGCTCCAGCCTTAATCCCTATATGGTTAAAGGATTCACATCAATATAAAAGGTTGGCATTTTTTGTTTTATTTAGAAGAGTTTACACATTGTAGTATAGAGGCAATGAAGAAAGAACAGTAATAAGATTATAGTATATGGAATTGCACATAGATATGCAAACAGATTCATGAAAACACATCAAAAGTACTGACTAACATGTACAAAGAATATGTAAGAACTGAAAAAGTAAAGCAAAATGTTGAAATCCAAATAGAAAGTAAAGTCTGTATACCTTATGATGCAAACTTGCCAAGTATGAAAGAAAATAATGTCAATATGGAAATAGCAGTACAAAGAGCACTCTCATTATACTATACCCTTAAAAATGATAAAGGAAAATACTGTAAAGTTTGAATTAGCAGGATTTATAAAGTTCTTTTGTATAATATACAAAAGGAAGAGCTATACATTACAAAGGCAGATTAAAACAACATAAAGAAGATATAAAAGAGAGAGAATTTACAATAGCTTTAGCAAAATAGGCCAATGAATATAAATTACAGTTAAAGTGAAATGATTCTATGATAATAATTTAGGAACTCCATAGAAGCTAGGATAGCTGAAACATTAGAAATAAGGAGATGGAAGAAGAAATATTTAATCATAAATGGATAAAATCCTAGCTGAATTCATTCTAAGTTCTTAATAATAGTGCATACATAAAACACAATTAAAACAATATGTTATGTAGATATGTTTTTGAGTTTGGAATGTTTTCTAGTTTTAAAATATATTTACACATCCTTGCCTCCATAAGGCAATATAGAGATTAATTTTACTGATATCTAAGGCTTTGATGTAAATAGTCTTTCTACTTAATAGTAAAAACTCTCTCAGGGTATTATATGTTTGTGTATTGAATTTATTACAATTGTAAGAAATTGTGATTGTATACAGATTATAGAAGATGAATCTTAAATTATAATATATGGTTACTATTAAATAACTTAGCTTTTATGTTTATGTAAGAATAATTTATTATATTAAATAGAATTTTAATATGTTAAAATATGTCCAGTTAATGATATATTTCTATCTGTTATTTAATAAACAGTATATATTGCAGCTAGGTTTTTGAATTTAATAACATATATTCTTAAATCTTGAATTTTAGAATGTTTAATGTCAGAATTGCTTAATTTTTTAATTCTAGAACAGATAAGAGCTACATAGTTTGGCTGAAAATGTTCTAATTATAATAAACGTTCAATTAGACGGCACCAAACACAAACTACAAGTAATATTACTCAAGAGCCCTTTAGCAGTCAAAAGATTATAAATTTACATAAATATAAAAACTGTTTCCTGAAGGTTGGTGACAAGAATGTGTATTATATGGTGATGATACTGTTCTCCTCTCTAAGAGTGAAAAATATTTGGGAACACTTGTGTAACAAGTGTTAAATAGGAATCTACTGTATACAATATATTTTAAAATGTGTTACTTATAAATAATGTAATTAAATCTATATGTAATAATCTGTAAATTAAATATCTATATTTGTTCTATTGATTCTGTTATTTGTAATCTGTAGCAATTACTATATCAAAAGAATTTGTGTCTTTCGATATCATTTATAAAATATATACAGGTAATCCTCAACTTACAATAGGATTCCATTCCAATGTCTCCATCATAAGTTGAGGACTTTTTTAATTCTTTATTTATTGGATTTCTGTCTTAATATTTTCATAAATTAGGTTTCTATTTAACTTAAAATGGTTAAACAAAGCTTTCCTCACCTTCTTTTTTATATTGGAATTTTCATTAGTAGTATTATTTCTCTTACTGGACATGAGAGTTATGAGATACAGTAATAAGGCTTTGCTTGCCAACTAATGGCAACATTGTGATGTGTATACAACAGCAATGTGATATACAGGGTCGTGCATGTAAATCCGGAAAAATCGCGATGTAATTAAAAACGACAAAACTGCAAGAAAAAATAAATTTATTATAAAGAAAACTAGATAAAAACATATTTACATTATTTACAATTGCAGTTACTCTATGTAGCCGCCATCTGCTGCTACAACCTTTTCCAGGCGGGTCCAGAAACTCTGACACACACGCTTCACCTCCTCTCAGTCTAACGAGGTCAGGGCCTCAACGATGGAAGCTTTCAGGGAGTCTTTGCTGTTGTGGTGGGTTTCATTGACCTTTGATTCGACAATGCCCCACACATAGTAGTCAAGGGGATTGCAGTTGGGGCTTGAGGGAGGCCACAACTCGAGCGACCAATGGTATGGGAGATTGCTGTAAAGCCAGGCCTGAGTTTTCCTTGCCTTGTGGGCTGGGGCCGAGTCCTGCTGTAAGACGTAATTCTTCCCAGCGGCAATGTTGTCCATCCAAGGCTTCACAAAACTCTCCAACACATTGAGGTTTGAGTGATTGCTTTGTCAATGTGACATTGAGCGATGAATTTGTCGCCTTCAAATCAGCGACAAATTCGTCACTCCTCTTACAGTCAGACTGCTTTCAATGTTTGACCCAGGCAGGAATGACTTTCTCTATCTCAGACTCCCTGAACCTCTTCACTAGGTCATAAACCTGCGTCTTCTTGTAACTGAACTACTCGATTATTTCCCGCGGCGACTTTCCAGCATGAAGAGACTCGAGTATAGCCACTCTCCGATCGTGCTCTGCACGTGCTGATGACACGGCGGCCATTTTGTGAATGCCTAGTCTCTACCAAGGTCACTACCATGTCACATGCAAGTATAGCCAAATTACCACCCAACTGGAAATAGCACAAATTCCTGCATTAATTATTTCCGGATTTACCTGCACGACCCTGTATATATGTATATGCAAGCGGCAAAGTTGAATTAGAGAATTTTTAGTAATAATTTTTGGCGGTTGTAAGTATGAATTGTCATAAGTCAAGGACTACCTGTATATAAAGATTGAATATGAGTGTCAAATTGAATTTTGTGTTATTATGCATTTTTTGGTTTTCTACTGATTTTTCTAGTAAAAGTTTATATTTATGTTGGATAGTCAAATTTATAGTTTATGTTCCATGATGCTTTTCTAAAAGTTCAGTAAAACAGACAGACAGAAGCAAAGTATATATTATACTTTGCTTTTTTAAACAGACAAAGTATAATATATAGTTAGTTTGTCATTTTTAATTACATCGCGATTTGTCCGGATTTACCTGCACGACCCTGTATATAAAACATACTAATAAAATCAGCACTATCTGCAGTAAGATATTATAATAATCTGTTTTTATTCACTTAAATACACTAACGTTTTCAGTGCTATCGCACCCTCTTCAGGTATACACACTTTAACTTAATCAAGAGATTCTTACCAATAACAATACACTTCAGAACATAAACGTATCTGGCATTCCAAAATTCTAATGTTCTTAAGTTTTAAACAAATTTTAAAAATTCAAAAAATTATTTAGCATTATATAATAAATTTTATCTTATGTTACTTAAATCAAAAAATTTTTTTAAATACATTAGTCATTTCATTAACCCTTTCTTTCACTTCAACATTATCTCCTCACGTTCGTTTCTTTCTCACTTTCCTCCAATATGTATCTCCATGCCGGAGAGGACTCCCAGTTTAACCTATCGTTTGTTCCTTTCTCACTTTCCTCCAATATGTATCTCCATGCCGGAGAGGGCTCCCAGTTTAGCCTATTGTTAATTAATCTTTCTTTATTCAACCTTTCTAGTGTTTATAACTAAACATAATTTGCTTTCTTCTCTCAAATCTCAATAGGTCGAAAAATCAGCACTACAAGCAAGTAACTTATACAAGTTTATTTCTGTAAAACGTTTTTGGACTATCTATTATAACTCCTGTTCTTTAACAAGTAACTTGAGAGCCTACCGAAGTAGACGATGGATGAGACCTTAGGTCTTTTTTTAAAAATTAAACAATTTGAAGAAAGAGAGTTTCATTACTTAGACGTGCATGTGGTTATAGCAGATGGGGAGTATTACACAAGTATATATAAAAAACCAATATATGCACCTGTCATTATATCAGTAAGGTCCCAGGATCCAATGAAATATAAAATAGCCTCGTTTAGAGCCTTGTTTCACAGAATACATACACACTGTATGAGACAAAAGGACAAAGACAAGGAGTACAAATATATAATTACACAAGGCGAAAAACATGGATATAAATATGGGATGATGAGGAAGATTTATGAAGAAGTTACTAGAACAATAGCCAATAATAATATATAAACAACAACGCAGAATGAGAATCACCCGCACCAAGACTAGCGGCCGTACTCTATAGTCTATGACCTGCTAATACAAAAAACAGTAAAGCGAATAACTAAGGGAGGTCCATACAAGCCTGTGTATAAAAGAAAGAGTAGTGAATTTTCAGCTATACAGAATGATAAAGACCCAATAAACGATGAGAGAAGAGCAGGGATATATGCAATCCCAATGTATAACAACTCTATGCACAAACACGAGGAGTACATAAGTAAGATGAAAAGATCCTTAAGCACACGAATAGCAGAAAACAAAATGGACATAAAAGCAGGTAAGCTAGATATTGCCCTTGCTGTCAAAGCATATGAAGGGGACGTGATGATAGATTGTAAAAATGTCAAAATCATAAGAAATATCCCAAACAACATTGGTGCTAGCACAGCAGAAGCATTGGAAGTAGAAAAAAGAAGGCTATACACGAATGTTATTAATGACAACAGTCCTATAAACCTCTCGATGTCATGGCGATGGTGCGCAAAATATAATATGTAAAAATATCCAAGGAGTATAGAAAATGATATAAACAGCAAGAACTTATGAATGTTTTTTCCATGTAAAAGTAAAATACAGAAGCATAATTTACATGAATAATTTAATTATATTAATAGACATTAAGATTATAAAAAGACTTCCAAAAACAAAATCAATGACGTAATTTAAAAAACTATGTTCTAAAAGAAATCAAATTGTTTGAAAATGGTTGTATAAAAGAATATCTATATGGACTACTGAAGAGGGTCTCAAAGCAAGACTGAAAGCGTTTTAGAATAAAAAAAATTGATCCTGTTAAAGAGCTGTAAGTAAAGTAAAGTTAGTTTTCGGACTAATTTTAGTCCCTCTTCAGTACAACTCAATCTGTTACCTTCTATGTTTAAGATACATGAAACAGAACATAATTTAAACATAGTTCCTAAAAAACTAAATTAAAAACTCATAGCACTAGTAGCATTAAAGTATCAAACTAAATTTATTAGTTAAAATACACGCAAAAGTTTTTGATGTGCTTCACATCCTCTTCAGGCTCATGAGAACATTAACAGAAATGGAACACTATTGTCCTTAGTGTCGCCACAACAACCTTAACGTTCTTAGCAGTAGGATGCTTTCCCATCCTATCATGTTCCTCCTTAAAACCACTTGAAATTTAAAAACATTACATTAACTTTTAGAAATAAAATTTTCTTACAATAACATTCTCGTTGAAACATTATAATCTGGATTGAAATAAATTTAAGTAAAAACAGTAAAAGCATCCAACACTACCAATCATCTTACAACATAAAACCCAGTCCATCTTACAAAGTCTTATTATACTTATTTTTTAAACATGTCTGTCTACATACTGGCTATAATGTATTTCTAAGCCAGGGGAAGTTCCCAGGTTACTCTATCGTTAACAATTTTTTCTTTTCTTGACCTCCTCAATATCTCTACTGATTCAGCTACCATCGGTTGCATATGGTCCAGCACTGGCTTAATCTGCACAACTTTCTTCCAATCTATGCTGATATCCTTATTATAAGCCTCTACGGCCAATGACGTACTAAGCCTTGCTAGCTCTATGTCTTTCTTTTGCTCCTCTGTACGCTTCACAATCGTCCTTGAAGTGACTCCAATATACGCCGATTCTTCCTTCGTACTATTATCCGTTATAGGCATGCTATATACACCTTTCTTTTCATTTTGCTCCAGCGGATCCTTTTCATTACGTAGAATACTAAACAAGGTCAGATTTCTCCTCAGCGCTATTTGTTTTTTACCCCTTTTTGCCATTTTCTGAACTACTTTAAGGTTTTTAAGGTGGTAAGGAATTGATAAGAAATCCTGTCTCTCTCTAGCAGCCTCTCCTTCTTTCCTCGGTCTCTTCTTAACTTCCCTATACACCTGCTTGAGAAAAGAATTACTGTAACTGTGCCGCTTACCTACACCCATTATATATCTCAACTCTTTATCTAGGTCTTCTTTTTCACTACATTATGTCAATGCTCTTCTATAGAAACTTCGGAAAGCTGCCTTTTTATAACCAACCGGGTCATTCGACCATTCCGGTATAAGGACTGCTCTATACGTTGGTTTCCGGTACACACTTGTTATAATTTTCCTTTCCTTCACTTATCTGCAGATCCAGAAAATGTATGCAATTGTCACTAAGCTGGTCCTTCTTTAACTTGAGGCCATAATGCACTAGCATGAATTCTTCAGTAAATTCGTCTAATTTTTGGGTATCATTCCAAACTACCAATATATTTGTGAAGAGATGGAAAAACTATTTTGAGAGATTGTTGAATGAAGAAAATGAGAGTGGTGAAAGAGGATGGATTACCAACTGAACGGATGGTCAATGAAATTACTAAAGAGGAAGTGGAGGAAGTGATAAAGAAGATGAAAGAAAGTAAATCAACAGGAGTGGACCAAATACCAGTGGAGGTTTGGAAAAGCCTAGGAGAGCAGGGAGTGAATCTGCTGTGGGATTTAATGAAAAAGATTTGGACCCAGGAAAGGATACCAGATGAATGGAGAGAGAGTTTGTTGGTACCGATTTACAAGGGAAAGGGCGACACATGTGTGTGGAAATTATAGAGGAATAAAGTTGATGCCACATATTTTGAAGATTTGGGAGAGGATTATAGAGAGAAGATTAAGAGAGGAAGTAAAGATTGACAATGATCAGTTTGGTTTTATGCCAGGCAGGTGTACAATTGTGGGGGTCACGAATTGCCTCCCCCGAACGGAGATGGAGTCGGGGAAATTCCAAGGAAAGGGGAGACGTTTTATTAAAACAAACGAAACGAAATATGACAACAGTTCGAGTTGTAGCTTGCAAACTTCGTCCATCATAATAATAAATCGAAGAATAATGTTTATACCAAGAGTCTGCCAAATAGTCGCTAATCGACACCTGTCTCGACGAATGTTTGAGAAATAAACAACTTTGTTCTCAGCCCGGGAATAAGGATAAGAAAGGTCATGGGTATTTAAAAAGCCCGCGACGCCTTCGATTGGCGCTTGGTCCACTACTACTCTTGTTCTACCCATCCGCCGCCCTTCCCAATACAACGTTTTGACCAATGCCAGTTTCCGCAAGTTCTACGAAGTCGTCCGTTATTCTCCGCCGTTTTGACCAACGCCAGTTTCCGCAAGTTCTACGAAGTCGTCCGTTATTCTCCGCCTTTACCTATTTTTATTCATTCAGATTTTTTTTATTGGTTCTTGAGTGAGGAAAAGACGACTGTGTGAAACATCAGTATCGTTCACCAGATCCTTTATATGTGCTCCAGAAAATCCCATTTGTGAAATAAGGACTGAAGACTATTTTGTGTCGGAGTCTGACATCAGTGTTGTATTAGTCATCAATCTTTGGATATATATATATATATATATATATTCAGGTACTTCTCTTTGTTAAAAACCAATGTTAAAGATCTCTCTCTAATAAAGGAAGTTGTTCATGTTGAATCGTCTCTGTTCTATCTGCCGAACCTCATTACTTGTCCTTACGCGCGCCGCTCACTGCTCTTTAGGCCAATGCCTGTCAACATCGTCCTCGGGCCTGCGGGCTGTGCGGTCCTCTATGCAGGCTTCACACAACCGATGCTATATTTGCAGTAAGAAGACTAACAGAAAGATATATAAAAATGTCTATTGGAAGGAAGCCGAACACCTTCCGCTTAGGTACAAAACTTTATGCAACCGACTGTACTTATAATTGTATACATACATGGATAATTAGTAACAGGACAATCTTATAAACTACATCTTCCTTCGAAAAGTACACTAAAAATTATAGTTATCAATTGTCAATGGACAATATATTTTAATTTTAAACAGATTTAATAAACTTCGGATCCTTTTGAATCTAAGAAAAGATGAAATAAAAAAATTGTAAATGAGCACGAGCTAAAGATGAAAAATACAACGTTAAGATCTACTTTTTCATGTCGAAAATAGACTCATTTGCACATATTATATTGTGTACATAAAGTTTTATATAATACAATATACTGAATTATATGGTACTGTACATTTAATGCTATATTTCTTTTCTGTTAAAAGGAAGAGGTGAAATTACCATTTATAAAGGCTATAGTTTAAAACTGATATTTAGAATATCAGAATATAGATATCAATATAATATGCTAATTTTTAAAGCAGAATTTAAGATCAAATAACATTTAAAATCTTCAAGAAAATGATATAGGCTAAGAGTACTCGCATTTAGATTGCCCTTTTATTTCATTTTCTTTACATTTAATATATATATTGTAATTACTCTGCATTTATGGAACTGATTTAAAATGCAAAATCTGTAGATAAATTCGTGCGTTCTTATTAATGCACACTATACAGAAAATTCATATTCGGAAGTTAAATACTGTACTAATAATTAGTACAGTATTTAACTTAATTATTTAGTGAGTCCAGATTTATACTGATTAAATAATAATTATTTAATCATTATAAATCTGGACTCACTAATTTTTAATTTTACTTTCGACAGTTTGAGATAATCTAAAACTGTCCAAATAAAATCTAAGATTTTTTTGTATAGTTTTTATTATGATTAGTAAAAAATTATCATCATCTTTTATCTCAATTAAAATTTATACTTGATATACATTGCTATTTAATAAAAATATATAATAGATTTATTTAAAATTTAAAATTGGTTCATTAAAAACCAACCAATAATTATTGTTTTCCTCTTCTTTTTAATAAGTTTCAGTTTTGTCACTTATTCATTGAAATACTAGATATAAATATTTTCATTCTTGTTTTATAAAATACTGTATAGATTTCATTTAGTATACATCTCAATCATTCAATGAAATCTGAAATGCAATAAACAACAATAGAGAAACGTCTAATTTGCGAACTACAATACAGTATTATAGTACCAGGGGCATATAAAAAGAAGGAGTGAGGAATATGTGGGTAGAAAGGTTGAAGAAATGACTATTGATGGGAAGAAAAGGAGAGGTAGACCCAGAATTAGATGGTGAGGGAGGAGAGGGAGGACCTGAGAGAGAAGGGATTGAGGAAGAGGACGCCTTGGACAGAGATACATGGAGAGTTAGAATAAAAATTGCAGACTCCATTTGAATAGGACAATCAAGGCTTGGGAAAGAAGAATACGTGAAACTTTATACAGATGAAAATAATTTTATTATACTGTATATACTAATTGTAAAACTTTTAAACAAATCTACATTGATTTAAATGAAAATAATTTTATTTGAACAAATTAAACAATAATTAAATACATCAGAAGATATTTAAGTTTACATGCTGTTACGAAATCGTTTCGAACGTTTGGCATTTTTATTTGCAAATTCTTTTATGAGTAGATTGATATTTAGTTTTTAACCCTATAATGCACAAAGTATCTGTTTTCAGTAAAGAAAACTTTTAATAAGAAAATCCACATTCTGTACACATTTAATAAACACAATTTATTTTCAAAAATTTTTATTTGGGTGGATAGGAAAAATAAAAACCTAAGTGTTTCTTATTTGATACCGTGGGATGTAAAGGGTTAATTAACTCTGTCGCATTCTATGGATAACATAGCTAAACCAAACCTGCTAATCGCACTTGCGTCATTAAACACATGATTACAATTCTAACAAATGATATACATAATTTGATTTACTTGTTCGTATAAGATTTAAACTTGTGTCGTATAGATGTATAGAGTTTAGTTTGTGGTAGTTTGCCACTTTCGAGAGCACTGCATTAGACGTACTGTAGTGCTTTAATCAAATAATCACTGCATCCGGAAACATAAAAAATGTATGTGAAAACAGTACCTAAATTGTAAATTAGCGTTAAGTTTCAGAGTTCCAGCTAACGAACGCCGACGCCCTGTGTTAAATAGGTTTAACTGTTTCTGTGTTAAAATTGAGGTTATTGGGGATTGATTGATTGGGTTTTAGAGGTATTTTTCTTCAGGGTGAGTTGGGGCCCCACGAAGCTCGGGCCCCCCCGCATCGCAGGGTCTGCTGACCGTCAGCTACGCCATTACGACGATGGTGGCTCACGAAATTATTACACGTTCGTATTATTTTGGCATTTTGCCAATGTATGTCGATGTTATACTCATAAGCTGCCCTTGCAAGAGCAGTGTTCAGTTTAGCGGTTTTTATGTCATATTTGTGTTCAGTCAGTCTAGTTTTTTATGAACGGATCGTACTTCCAATATACACTTCATTACGATTGAAATCTTTATTAAATATAGGAATGACGTATATTCCTGCCTTCTCTTTTGGTGGTAACGGAGGTTTAATATATTTTTTTTTTTTTTTTATATAACAACTTAAAAAATATTAAAATATTAGTTTAAAAAGCGCACGACATAATTTGTGCGCTTTTTAAACTAATATTTTGTTCAGATTCCTAACGACGTTTTTCTTATATCGCTTCTTCTACCAGCTAAGAATAAGTGTTGATTCCTATTTTTATCTGTGATCTTAATAATCAATGTTATATTATATTTCATTTTACCACCAATTAATATTACTAATAATTAATAATAATAATAATAATATAATAAACGGTCACCATCACCGAACAACAAGCATCGCTAGCGACCAATGTCACGTGATGTGTATGTTGCATCAGTGGAAGTGACGAATTATGTAGATTTTAATTTATATAAAAGAACGCAGAGCATGACCCTTAGGTTCCAATTTTTTGCATATATTAATGTCTTGCCATAATCTATCAACCTGCCACATTTCATCGAAATCTGAGCTCAGCAACTCTGTCTGCTCCCTTGTTAGCTGTCTGATGGAGCCGCCCTCAACTGAGATAAGTATATTCAAGCTTTAAGCATAACTCGGAATAATTGAAACTGACCAAGTGCAGATTGATATTGTCTGTGGCTATTTGAAGTAGCTAAATTATTTGTAATCCTTTATATTATCTATGGTTGGTCTTTACCAGATAGACTCAGGGTACTGCATACACGTTCTTTGCACATTATCTTGATCTCACTTATTTATTGTAGTAGTAGCAGTAAAATAGGGAGGAGCCTACCCAGCCCAAGCACCACGACCAACAGTGGTATATTGTGCACTCTATTTATTGTATTAATTGTTGTTATTGTTAGTTAATAAATAGTTGTGTTATGTTCAAGTATTGATTACTTCCTTTATCATAAAATTCCACTAGACAATCACTTGCCAAACGGGCCCAAGTAGCTGGTAATGTAATCCGTTTTTGGTGAAAATGGCTCGTAACATTTTGGTACCGTGACCAGGATTTCTACTATTTCAGTGGAAAGGGTCTTGAGATTTTGTGCAGTCACTGGTGAGACCATGGTGTCTAAGAACCACTGATTTAGCAGTTTAAGATTGAGATGAGTGTCAACGAAACAGGACCACAGACCACTACCATGGAGTCAGCGGGCCGTACTCCACTGAGTGCCGGCTACGTCTCCCTCTTACTATATTTCTCGGAAGATGGTGCCTGCCCATCAGTTCAGGAGTTTTTCCAAATCTTTCATGAGGTGGTGGTGAATTCGTAAGCTGAGACGAGATTCCGTTTTGGAGGACTGGGTAGATGAAACAGAGTCACTGGAATTGACACATCTACAAGATTCATTTCTTTTAGGTTAGTTTCTAGGAGGTTTGTTGCCAAAAATCAGACAACAAAATGTTTGTTAAAAAATCCTCAAACTCTGTCACTGGCAGTAGAATGCACACTTCAAGAAGAAATAAACGAGAAATTGGTTTTGGCTGTGGCTAAGATTAACTTGGTCAATCAATCGACTCTGAACCCGTGCCAGGAGTGTTTAAAAAGAGGGAGAATTGGCTGGGTTGGCAAATACTGCCCTTCCGTTGGCCTCCCCCCCTCAGTGGCTGAGCAACAGTTATTAACTCCGGCGGAGCATTTTAATAGGGCAAATAGAAGAAATATACGTCTCTTGCCGAGACGTCCAACGGTTCTCCTCCATCACCTGGCCAAGGAGGGTGTCGTGCTGTTCCTGACAGATGTCCAGGTGGACCTTCAGGATTCCCTGGGTGGGCAGCCTGGAGGCCTACACCCATTTGTTGGGGCCGACCTATCGATGAACAATAGCCATGGCATCCACTCACACTTAACTGCGAAAAAAATTGTAGAGTTTGCTATTCTTTAAACTCAAGGAGGGTCAACCTGCATCAGGGAGTGCATTGACTCAATTGAACTGCTGTACCCCGGAATCAGCAACCTTATTTATTAATCAAATTATAGTTTCGGGTGTCCCGCTAAAGCGCTAATGGACACTGGAGAGGTAGTTTCTTTACTCTCATCATTTCTATATGATTGATGCCTACAACAGGGCATGAAGCTTAGAGAATGTCCTATCGTCATCTCCCTCACTAACATCACGCGAGAACCGATATCGATCCGTGGTTGTTTTTTGTACGATGTACAGCTAAATGGTCGATTGTTCACACATCCGTTTTATGTTACTTTTTCTAATTTTAGTTTGGATTATGATGTAATATGCAGAATTGATCTCATAAGAAAACATAAGATCATCTTGAAGGCGGGTGATGGAGAGACTTTGTGATCTTGTGCACAGCAATTATGCCTTCCAGATCCATCTTGAAAATTCAGGAGGTGACAGACCTTCCGGCTCTGTTAGAGACGATTGTCGAAGCCTGGGTTTCTCCATCGCCCACAACAGGTGTGTGTGTATCGATATTCTCCAATCATTTCGTGCTTCCACCACATGTTTATTTTGCCAGAACAGTAAATACAGTTGGGGAGTCTGGTACTGTATTGGTTCGAATGATGAACTTGAATTCTGATTCAGTTCGTCTCGAAAATGGACAGAAGATTGCGGTAGTGGAGTATCCTACCGTGGGCGAATTGGCTGGAGTGTCTGTCTCTGAATGGAGACCACCCTGACCTGCACCGGTCACAATTGCAGATTTTGATCTCTCGCATTTGAACCATCCAATGAAAATGAAATTATGGGATGTTCTTTCACATTACTTGGATGTGTTTGCTACTAGATCCTTAGATTTGGGCTGCACTAATCTTATTACGCATAAAATTATTTTGACAGAGCAGAAACCAATTCATTCACGACCTTATCGTGGGCCGATAGCACTGAGGTTGAAATTGGACAACCAGATTTCAGATTTATTGCAAGTGGACATTATTCACCATAGTACGAGTCCATATGTTTCGCCAGCAATTCTGGTGAAAAAGAAGTCTGACTCATATCGACTATGTATAGACTATCGGAAGTTAAATTCATTAATAATTTCAAATAGATATCCATTGCCTCGAATTAAGGATGCCGTTGATATATTGTCCAAGTCTCAATACGACACTTGTTTAGATCTTATGTCAGGTTTTCATCAGGTTCAAATTGACGAGCAGATATCCCAAAGACAGCGTTTGCTGTTCCATTGGGATTGTATGAGTGCATCAGAATGCCTTTTGGTTTAAAGAATGCTCCAGTTACTTTTGAGCGTTTGATGGACTTGGTGTTATCAAGATTGTGAGATTTTGCAACATTCTGTTATTTGGACGATATTTTAATAGTTTTGGAAACTTTGGACCAGCATTTGGAAAAGTTAGAACTGGTTTTTCAATGGTTATGTAAATATAATTTGCATCTTAAGCCTTTGAAGTGCCAATTACTTCGTTCTTCAGTTACTTATTTAGGTTATTTGTTAGGTGCCTTAGGTGTTCGACTAAATCCTGAGAATGTAAAGGCTATCCATGGGTTTTCCACTCCTTCCTCTATCAAGGAAGTACAATCATTCCTTGGCATGGTAAATTCTTATACGCAATTCATTTCAAATTGCTCTACTATAACAAGATCATTAATGGACATGTTAAAGAAACAGGCTACATTTTCTTGGTTGCCTGATGTTCAGCATGCTTTCGAGCAGCTTAAAAATATCCTTACATCTAAACCATTATTATTACATCCAGATTTTTTAGAGCACTTTTATCTTTCTATTGATGCCAGTCAATATGTTATGGGAACTGTTTTGGAATAAAAGAAAGAGGGACGTTGTCGTCCAATTGCGTATAGTAGCAAAAAATTTAATCCAGCTCAAGAGAACTATTCAACCATGGAAAAAGAAGTGTTAGCTATTGTATATATGGGCAATAGAATTTTTCCGACCATATCTGTTGGGTAAACATTTCACAATATTGTCCGATCATGCTCCTTTGAGATAGTTGATGCCTCATAAAAGTCCATATGCTCATTTAATGAGGTGGAGCCTTAAGCTCCAAGATTATGATTTTCAGGTCAGTCATGTTCCCAGGAGACTTCACTCTATGACCGACGCATTATCACATGGCATGGTGGTTGTTGAGTCAACTACACCTCCACTGTCATGGAGAGTTAAGATGCAATGGTTCCATAGGGAAGATCCTAAATTGCAATTGATAATCGAGATGATAGAGTGCAAATCATTAGAGCCTTCACATTGTCTTCCGAACATCTTTTATATTGAAGATGATTTATTATACCATTATGCATCTGCTGCTACTTGGGCGTATCGTGAGCCTGGAGAACAGCTGGTAATTCCAAATGATTTAAAGATGCAGGTTCTTAGAGAGTGTCATGCATCTGTTTGTGCTGGACATTTCACATTAGCTAAGACCATCAATTGACTTAGGGAAACGTTTTTCTGGTTCAACATGGTCAGAGACGCAAAAGCTTTCATGGAATCATGTCCATCATGTCTGGAGCGGAGAAGTTTTAAATCTTCACATAAGGTGAACCTCCTTACTCCGGACATACTGTCTTACCCATGGCAGAAAATAGCGATGGATATCATAGGTCTGTTGCCTGTCACTGAAAAAGGAAATAAATATATTCTGGTTATAGTTGACTATTTCACTCGTTTTCCAGAAGTTTTTCCTTTACTGGATGTGCAATCGATCATGTTGGCACAAACACTATTAGATAATATTATTTCTTGTTACGGTATACCAAAGTATATTTTGACAGATAGAGATGTTAACGAACAGTTCGGATAATGAACACTTTTTTGAAAGATTTTTATGATCAGTTAACAAACACATGTTCGGATAACAAACACTTCACAGAACAAACTGTGACACCCATGGACTGACCAAATGAAGATCAGCCTGGATGGCTGCATGGTAAAGCTGTGGCTTACCATTCTGGAGGATCCGTGGGTCCAACTCCTCCAATTTTTAGGAGGGATCTGGGTCCGGACCATTGAAACCCATCCGTCAATCTTTCGATTGACCCCATCATGGGTGTTGGTCAGCCTGTGATGATGGCGACTCTATAAGTGGCCGCCGCCAGATAAAAATATTCCATGAGGATAGTTCGGCTTAACTAACCTAACGGAATGACAGGCTTAGGCCTTGCGCACTCGTGGACTTATGGGTAAGGATAGAAGAAAAGTAGTTTTCCCGATTAAAATGAACTTGGAGACAACGTAAAACAAATCAAAGATCCTGATTAATCTTCCTTAATTAATCCCTTGATTTATAACGGATTTTTAATGATTTTGAAATAATTTAAACTAATTTTAGCGCCATCTCGTAATTAGAATTATTATTATTTTATTAAATCAATGAGTGGCGCCATCTACAAAGATTTATTAAAGAAGGTTAGAGAGAGATTTTACAATTTTTTGGTGTTAGAATGGCACCCATACCAAGTTAAGGTCAACAAGATTGGAGATCTCTACCACAACGATGCTATTAATGACTTCTGAAAAATCCTGAAGGAGAGAGAAAAGCAATCGATATTGGACAGATTCTTTATTGGAAAATAAATATAATAGATGAAAATGTAAGAATATGTATGTATATATTATTGTTATTACATATAAATAAACATAAATAAAAAATTATATAATTTCTTTCTATGTTTTTTTGGGTCTCCGGAACGAATTAATCAAATTCCCATTAAAACCTATGGTAAATTGATGATCGGTTAACGAACAATTCAGATAACGAACATTTTCTTGGAACGGATTATGTTCGTTAACCGATCACCCACTGTAATAACTTCCTATTGTCGTTAATGCAGGGGTTGTATGCTAAATTATTTATAAAGAAACTAAGTACAACAGCTTTTCACTCTTTAGTCGATGGAGTAGTGGAGTGGTTTAACCATACCTTGCTAAATTTGTTATCTCACTTAGTAAACAGTGTACAAAATAATTGGGATCAGTTAATTTCTCTTGCTTTATTGGCCTATATAGAACAGCAATTCACAAAGTGATTTCAGAAACTCTGGCATACATCCTTTATGGTAGAGATTTGCCATCACCCTACTATATATGGGTTCATACTGCAAGTCCCTCCTATGCTTCTCTACAAAACTTTACTGAGGAATGTGCTTGTCAAATGAGCCAAATGTACGAATCGTATGTAAAAACTTGTCTAAAGCAGCCAACAGAAATTTTAAACAGTAATTTAATAATAGTAGTAGTAGTAGAATAGGGAGGGGCCTGTTTCAGCCCAAGCACAGCGTAGTAGTAGTTTTTAATTTTCAAATAGTAAAATATAGACCTTAATAGTAATAGTAAAGTAGTAGTAGTAGTAGTAGTAGTAGTAGTAGTAGTAGTAGTAGTACAACGAGTGAGACGGAGTATAGTCAATAGTAGTAGTAGTAGAATAGGGAGGGTGCTATTCGCCCAAGCACTGTAACCAACATTGGTCTATTGTGCACCCCCAATCAATTTATCCCAGAAGAAGATCTGTCTTAAAAACAACGACAGTATTTTCCTCAATGGGACAGTAGCAAGATCCTCCGGAACAAACAGTATATTCTTCAATGGGACAGAAGCAAGATCCTCGGGAACAGAAAAGTACATCCCCAAGAGATCACACCTAAGCCACAAAAGGGCCACACATTTACATAAAATGTGAAGAGGAGTTTCCTCCTCATACTGACATCTTCTACACATGGGGCTATCAACCAGCCCAATCAAGTGAAGATGTCTTCTAAGATGACAGTGCCCTGTAAGAAGCCCTGTAACAATCCTAACTTCATTTTTGTTCAGAGAAAGCAACTCTTTGGTTCGCTGAGCACAGCAACCCAAAATGAGAGCCTTCGCCTGCCTAAGACCGGAGGTAGACCTCCAGAAAGCATGATGCTGAGCCGCCAACCAGTCCCTGACAACCCGCCCGAAGACATCTGAACCAATGCCCAGGACAGGCTCAGGTCCAAAAAAGGGGCAAGAAGCCCCTTCCCTGGCAAGCTTATCAGCAACCTCGTTACCCCCAATCCCCTTGTGCCCTGGTACCCAAACCAGTTGAACCCTGTTCTTGGTGGCCAGTTTCCCAATGAGAAGGCGGCATTCCCATACAAGTTTAGAAACAAAACGGGAATTATCAAGTGCTTTAAGAGCAGCCTGACTGTCAGATAGGATAAAAATCTGTTTGCCAACATAACCCCTATCAAGATTAATATTAACACATGCAGAAATAGCAAAGATTTCTGCTTGAAAGACAGTGGCAAACCGCCCAAGGGAAAAGGAATAAAACATCCGAGTCCCTTCGCAGCAAACCCCCGCCCCAACACCAGTAGTGGTTTTAGAACCGTCCGTAAACCAGACTAAACCACCCTTGATACTGCGCCCAAACCCCCTCTCCCAGTCCCCCAAACTGGGAAAAATTACAGTAAAGGGTCTGAGAAAGCAAAATTTAGGCACCATGTAATCCTTAATCATCCCAAGAATGTTACAGTGTATCCTGTCCCATTCAAAAGACAGATGCTCCACCTTATGGGTCCAGGAAATCCCTCTCCCAGAAGAATGAAGCCTATAATAGCCCTCCCGTGCACTCGCCTCAACAAACAAATGCAGAGGAGGAATGCACAAGAGGACCTCAAGAGCTGCAGTAGGGGCAGTCCTCATAGCCCCAGTAATGCCCAAACAGGCCAGCCTTTGAATCTTTCCAAGTTCGGCCTGACAAGTCTTAAGTAAGACCCTACGCCACCACACTATGGCAGCATAAGTAAGAATGGGTCTCACAACCATGGTATAAATCCAAAACAACAGCCCTGGCCTAAGACCCCAAGTCTTACCCAAAATACCCCTGCAAGCCCAAAGAGCCCTACAGGCTTTCCCCACAACAAACTCAACGTGAGGCTTCCAGGTCAAACCCTTGTCAAATAAAACGCCAAGGTATTTGACCTGGTTAGAAAACTGCAACCTCTTACCGAAGAAGGTCGGCTCGGTTAATCCTGCCAATTGTCTTCTTCGAGTAAAAGGCACAATAACAGTCTTGGCCGGATTAACAGACAATCCCACCCTATTACACCAGTGTGAAACTGTATTAAGAGCTGTCTGAAAAACTTCAGAAACAGTCCTAGGAAATTTCCCCACCACAACAATGGATATGTCATCAGCATATCCAACAGTGAAGAAACCCTTCCCATTAAGTAAAGTCAATAGCTCCTCCACCACAAGGCTCCAAAGAAGAGGAGACAACACCCCCCTGCGGACAGCCCCTGTCAGTGAGAATCGTGACTTCCTCCTCATAGAGTCTGCTATAAACAACTCTATGCCTCAGCATGGAGCCAATCTAGCGAATAATTGTTG
>AYEL01061534.1:0-67337 GCA_000484575.1 Olivierus martensii | reverse complement strand
CATCTTGGAGTCCGGAAAACCCTCCTTGATGATGGCTAACCGAAAAGAAGCTACAGCTTCCGTATAAGTTCCAGGTCGTGAGCCCTGGGATCGCTTAGAAGGTCTCACCTCCTCAGAAGAGGGGGTGGACAGTTGAGATCTGTTCCTCTTGCTAGCACCAGGGGTGTCAGCAGGAGAACCAGACAAAGAAGCTAGTTGGGAAGTACCTAGCAGTAGCTGAGAGACACCTGCATCAGCAGCTTTCCTCTTAGCCCTCCTCCGCTTTCGTCTAGCCGCACCAGACAAACGCGTCTTCCGCGGACTAGATTCTCTCCCGGAGGCAGGAGTAATCTGAAGATCCTGCTCCGTCGCCCCACCAATCAGAGGATCTGAGGGTGTCAGGGACCCTGGCACCCTCAGATGAGGTACCAGTGCCACCACCTCCAAGATGAGGCAAAGAAGCAGATTCCCCAGTAAAAGTTTTTGTAATAAAATTTTGACCATCCATGCCAAAAGTAAAACTGGTGGAAACACGAAAAGTCACCGCCCGGTTATCCCCCAATACGGGCGTAAGGCTAACTACGACAGGGTTTCGCCTGGTGCCCTGAAGAGATCGTTAACGACACTACATTTTTAACTACCCCAGTGCCACTCAACTCTCAGCACGATACCATACACTTTAGTTTGGGTAGGGTGCTCTCTTAGTCTGGCCCCTTACCTTCGACCTTTCCGGCATGGGAGACCCTACCAGTAGCAAAGCTACCGCCGGTATAGCTCTCAGGATCATTGGAACACGCAAGCTCCCTCACCATGACAAGGTGGAGACGCCACCGAGGGAGAATTTAATAATCAGAGTATTAGATCAAATGAAGCTTATATAGAACATGCTGCACCACACTCTAGACCTATAGTTGGGCATATTGGAGATGTAGAAGCAAATTCATCTTTCACTAAGTCATTTATCTTTGACAAAAAAATGATTACATGCAACTTCTACAAAGAAAAATTAATGTGCAGATTACAACATTCTTACCTCCAAAACACGATTACCGACAGAATGAACATACTATCAATGACCATTGGAAATCATCAAATGAGACTAGGTGCACAAGCAGAACGTCTAGCCCATTGGTTGTACACTTATCATTTCAGGACTATTCATTATATTTGGAAACCTACACAGTGTGTCCTAAAATTCTGGGAAATATTCAACCTCCTAAAGGTTGTTTTGCTTGCGAAAAACTGGATACATTGATTGTTAGAGCATATTAATACCTGCTTGGCAGGAGAGGTTGCAGTTTTTTTCAGTCAATACGCATTTCCACACGAGTGCTCCGACTGACCAATAAGGAGTCGGACTAGACGGTGGATTTCAAAACAAATAAAAAGTGCCACCAAGAGAAGCTCTGTCTGAAAGGCTGCACAGTCACGGCATGTCGTGCATTAAATTTTTGCCTTCAGGAGCCAACACCATATATACTGTCACCAAACTTCATAATAATCAGCACAGCCGGAAGATATTCAGTGAGTGCTTATCCTTGTAGCAACTGGCACCTTTCGGGTTTTTCTTTTGCTACTCCGGCTATACTTATTGTCATTGGATTAATGGCATTGTTCATGTTTTTATCTTGTGTGTCAATGTGGAGATGAAGTTAATGTATCAACACCTCTTGGTTTCCATACCAGTACAAAATTTTTTTTTATTTTTATCAACAGTGGTTCTGCTATACTAGTGGTTCTCAACCACTGTGCTGAGGCACACTTGTGTGCCACCAAATCTTTGACAGTGTGCTGCGAAAAATTAAGAATCAATTGTATGTATGTATAAAAACTGTATGTATTTGTCATATATGTAAATAGTGAAACATGGTTGGCTGGATATCCTTTTTGCAGTCCTACCGATTCCTATAAACAGGATATCGTTAGAAAAATTTAACCATCAAATTTCTGCGACAGCCAAAATTTTTTGTCGTTATTGATAATTTAAAAATTAAAGAAAAAATTAAATTAAAATTACAGTTTCTCTAAAAAATCAAAATCCACAGGTGGCGCTATAACTTAGTAAGGGTTGCCATTTAATGATCCCGAGTACGAGTATTTCTCACATCTCTGTAATCTAAATGTAATAAGAATAAATACGAGTATTTCTGTAATCTGAATGTAATAAATAAGAATAAATACAATAATGTGTTAATGAAAATTCGTTGTTAAATCTAAATTATTATTTAAAATATTTAAGTGTGCCGCCAAATTTTAAAATATTAAATTATGTTCCGCAACAGAAAAAAGGTTGAGAACCACTGTATACAATAGGATCAGACCTTGCTAAAGGCAAGTCTTCCTGAAAAGGGAAGGGATGTAACAGTTGGGTGACTTGCATGAATCATCCTAAGGCAGAGGGAAAAAACCTTAGGGAGATTGGAAATCATTTCCTTAAAAGGAGTAATAAGAACCAAATTACCTTCATCCAAATCGACCCCTTGCTTATGGTGTCAGAGATGGGGATCTTAACCTTATAGTTTAAAGAAAGATTTTCCCATCTGTGACGCCAGAGATGAGAAAATCTCTTAGATTGGGCTAAGAAGGGTCCAATAGCACCTTGTAGGGTGTGGACCAGTTAGGACATTAAAAACAGAGTTCCATCTAGACGACTCGTGGATCATTTAGAGTCCAACCACCTCTCCCCGTCTTCCTTCCAAGCGTCATCCAGTCTCTTCTGCCTATACTTCAATCAGTCTTCCTTGATAAGCTTAGCTGTCAGGCAGAACTGCCCTCGACTGAGATAAGTATATTCTAGCTTTAAGCATAACTCAGAATAATTGAAACTGACCAAGTGTAGATTGATATTGTCTGTGGCTATTTGAAGTAGCTAATTTATATGTAATCCTTTATATTATCTGTGGTTAGTCTTTACCAGATAGACCCAGTGTACTGCATACACATTCTTTGCACATTATCTTGACCTCACTTATTTATTGTATTAAATTGTTGTTGTTGTTAGTTAATAAATAGTTGTGTTATGTTCAAGTATTGATTAATTCCTTTATCATAAAATTCCACTAGACGATCATTTGCCAAATGAGCCCAAGTAACTGGTAACGTAACCCGTTATTGGTGAAAACGACTCATAACACTACTGTATATATTTGTGTATCAGCCAACTCCCCTATTTCGGTGTGTGAAAATTGGTAAAAATGTGAAACCTGTGTATAAGCCAACTTTTTATCTTTCGATTGATAGAACAATACAACATTAAAATAAATTGATAATTTCTTTTATAATTAAAAATTTTTCTTATCCAGTTTACTATTGGAATAAGGCCACTTAGACAAATTACCAGATTTACAGAATTGAAACATTATGATATGATATGAAGGAAAAACTGGATGGAGCACAAAATCAGTCATGTCCCATTGTGTTTCTATACAATACAAGAATATTTAACAAAGAGATAAAACTCTTAACAAGAATATTTAGCAAAGTTTAAATGATAAAATATCAAAATCAAAACAGGCAAGAGAAATTTTGCTGCAATTGACAGGAGTGAAAAGTGACTTAGCATGTATACAAATGTCAGAAATGCAAATCTGATATACAAAATCGGCTGCAGAATAATCATCCCATTTTTTCTAAATGATCAGAACTACCTGAAAATACACAAATTATTGATCAGAAACATTGGAGATTGCTATATTTCCATTTAATAGGAAAAAAGCTCTGGGAGATTGAAAATCATTTCCTTAAAAGGAGTAGTAAGAACCAAATTATTTTCACCCAAATCGGGCCCTTCGCTTATGGCGTCAGAGATGGGATCTTAACCTTATAGGTTGAGGAAAGTACATATCTGGCGTGAGAGATTATATTTGGAAACCTATACAGTGTGTCCTAAAATTCTGGGAAATATTCATCCTTCTAAAGGATGTTTCACTTGCAAAAAACTGGCTACATTAATGGTTAGAGCATATAGTACCTGCTTGACAGGAGAGGTTGCAGTTTTTTTGTCAGGAACCAAAAAAACTGCAGCTTCTCCTGCCAAGCAAAGATAAATAATAAATGACATAGCAGAATGACATGAAGCAAAGATAACAGACATGACATGAAGCAGAAGAAAAATGACTTTGTGAAATTTTTTGTCAGGAGCCAACCATTCCATTTAACTGATGATATATGCATTAGCAACAGTCATGCTTACTCAATAAAAAAAAAAGATGAATCTAGACATTCCCCATCCTATTTGTGAAGCATCCAATAAATTAGTATTTTAGAATTTATTTAAATATGAATATTTGCAAACATCCATATATTTTTAATAACAGAATTGAGAAGAAATTATTTTTTAAGAATAATTATGACTGATCTTACCACTACCATAAGATCTACTACTGGTGCAAAGAGGATGCAACATGACTGGTTTATATTTTTCCAATTATATTTGTGCAATATCAATATTTAAATACTTAAATATTAATTTATGTACAGTCATACATATCCATATATTTTTAACCAAAAAAAAGCTTTAAAGAATCAATAAAATTATCATTGTTGGGAATAAATATAGCAGATTGTGTAGCTGGCATGAAGGCACAATGAGAACATGGCATGAGTTGATAAATTTTACAATATTGTGAAAAAATTTCCAATTTTTGAATATATAAGTATATTTCTGTTTCAATATCTCTATCTTCTTCAAAATTACATAATATTTAAACAGCACTTTGGTAGGAAAATTTTACTTAAAAAAATGTAATTCAGTAAATATGTATGATACAGTATTGTTACGGTCAATTACGACCCTCTTCAGCTATATAAAACTATTGTATGGAATTAAAATGCAACGTATATATTGGCCTTACATATATAAAATTTGATCAGATAGAACATCAATGAGTTCTATAAGTTTGATTTAAATTTCAAAAATATTTGTAATTCTATTAATTATCCTAAACATAGATTAAAAATCTGAAAAATATTAGTAATAGGTGTTTTTATCATAGATGTTTTATCATGTTAACATGTTTTGTTAGTCTGATGCATTCACATTGTAAAAGATGGAAACTTAAAAATATATATAGATATTCATATAAAATATTGCATGTTAAAAACTGCACTAAAATATTTTCATTTTCCTTTTTATATCTTTTTTTGGTACCATTTCCATGCAATATTAATGAGTGTAGAATCTACCTGGTTCAATAGATTAAAACCTTTTTTTTTCTTATATCATATATCCTATTACTTCAGCGATTCTTGCTTTATCTGGTTCTGCTTGTCTCACGATCTTTGTTTTATCCTAAAGGACATTCACATGATGGCTGATGGTTCTTCCTGTAAGCGTCATAGTACAGTTAGCTTCACTAATGTCTTTCTTATATTCCTCTAATCTCTTAGATAGATTCCTGGCTGTAAATCCTATGTAATTTTCAACCTTATTTATGTTTGGTTCATAATTGGTATTCAGTAGACCCCATTTCTTCTGTTATATGAAATTGTGTATTTATCATTGCAGATAAATATTAAGAACCATTTACTGAATACCCATTATGAACCACAACACAAATAGGGTTGAAAATTATATAATGATTATATATGAACAATTGTTTGTATGGAGGATTTCTGAAAATAGCTCTCATACTGAAGCTTTCTTAAGCTGAAAACAGCATTTTTGGGTTTAAAACAATACTTTATAGCAGCCCATACGATACACAGTTAGAAATCTATCTAAGAGATTAGATGAACATAAGAAAGATGTTCGTGTAGCTAACTGTACTATTGCACTTACAATGAGAACCATCAGCCATCATGTGAATGTCCTTTGGGATGAAGCAAAAATTGTAAGATAAGCAGAACCAGATAAAAGAAGAATTGCTGAAGTAACTAGGATATATGACATGAAAAAGAAAGGTTTTAATCTAATAAACCAGGTAAACCATACACTTGTTAATAATGTATGGAAATGATACCAAAAAAAGCTATAAAAAGAAAGATGCAAATATTTTAACACACAATATTTTATATGAATTATCTATATATACAGGAATCCTTTGATTAGTGTGGGTTTGAATAATGTGGTTTTGATTAGTGCACAAAAATAATTTGAGACTATCCCTTAATACATGTGGTGCCAAATTTGATTAGTGCTCTTCAACAAGTGCGTTTTTTTTCTCAAACCCTCTGAAGCATTGGCAACTGAATCTTGGGGTTGTAGTCTATATGATTAGAGCACTGCAATAAATTTATTTATTTATTTAATTCTGTTAATATTATGATTTTTGTCATCTAATTATTATATTTTAAATTTGTTTATAATTTTATTTATTAATAAAATTTTACGTAAATGGCAATTACTTAATAATAGCCATTACAATATTATATAGCCAGCACTTGCCTTCAGTTTCTCTCCAGTACTCGATGTCTACGGACATGCAGTTATTTTTTACAACATTTATGCAATTTTGTAAAAAAAATTTTTTAATGAAAAATAAATTTTAATTCTTACTATTTTTTAAATACCTATCCAATTTCCTCATGATTTAAAGTACATGTAATGCAATATAGATATGTTTTGAGAGAGGGGGGGAAATACATGCTTTATAATTTTGATATTTTCCAGGATTCATTATAATTATTCCTATTAACTAATTTTGATATTTTCCAGGATTCATTATAATTATTCCCATTGGTTTTATAGTTTAAATTTTGATATTTTCCAGGATTCATTATAATTATTCCCATTGGTTTTTATATTTTCCAGGATTCATTATAATTATTTTCCTATTGGTTTTTTAGTTTGATTAGTGCAGTTTTGATATATGTGGTGTACTGCGAGGATTTATTAACTGCACTAATCAAGGGATTCCTGTATATTTTTAAGTTTCTGCCTTTTATGATATGAATGCATTAGATTACAAAAAACTTAATTAACATGATAAAAACACTTATCACTAATATTTTTCAGATCTTTATTCTACATTTAGGATAATTAATAGAATTATAAATATTTTTAATTTTGAACCGAACTTATAGAACTCATCAACGTTCCATCCAATTGAATTTTATATACGTAAGGCCAATATATACATTGCATTTTAAGAAGAGAGCCATAATTGACCGAAAGCATTACTGTATCATACATATTTACTAAATTATATTTTTTTTAAGTAAAATTTTCCTGCTGAAGTGGTTTAAATAATATATATAAGTATAAGCTGTGTATAAACTGACCCTCCTTCAAAAAGATTTTTTTTTAGAGAAAATTCTCAGCTTATTATATGCAAGCATATATGGTATTTTAATTTAATATTTTTTAATATTAAATTATCTAGTAATTTTTATTTTAATGACATTCATAAATGTATTATTTACTCTGGCTTCATTTTTTTAATTTTTTCAGGTAGCAACTTGAAAAAATTTAAAAAAAAAAAATATTTAGCATTTATTATTTTGTCCACTAATTGCAACGTAATAAGTTATAAGTACTGGAGTACTTATAACTTATTACATTTATGTTATAAGTACTGGAGTACTTATAACTTATTATTTTGCCATTAGTGGACAAAATTTACATCCACAAATAATAGAAATGTTGTTCATAGAAATGTTAATCTGTAAATAATAATTAATAATAATAAATTATTTTATAATTTCATTAATTAATAAGCATTAAATCACATTTACAAGTGAATGTTATAAAGCTTTATTCAAGCAAGAATAATATTAAGTCTAATCAACAAATAACTTGTTTAATCAGTTAAAAAAATTATTCTAAGTAATAATAAATCAAAATACTTACACACTGTAAAAAATATTTAACTCTGACTGAGTGACAAGAACTTTATCTAGAAAGAATAATATCACTATCAAATACAACTCAGTATAGACTTCCTTTATCCACTACCTCTTATTTATAGTAAGCAACAGTGTTCATTTCAGAACCCACTATGGACTTATCAACACACTCCTTTAAATGGTCTGAGGATAATTACATTTCATTTTTCATAATTTTCTCCTAAATTTCAGTGAAATTGAAAGAAAACATGAATGATTAAGATATATTTTAGTTTATTTTAACAGAATTAACTAATATTTTCCTATTATCTATAATATTTTTTAGTTGTCAGTATCTTATAGCTCATTTTATGAAAACTTCAATTTTTTCTAAAAATTTCAAAAATATCATTTATCAAATTCCGTAATTGGAATAACTTTGATAGATTAGACTATAAAGTTGACAAAATGATATAAAAATTTCAAATTCTATTGAACTGTTCTAATATAAACAATGTTTGTTTACATGCAATTTAAAAAAGTATTTTGACAACTGAAAAAATTTAGGAAGCACTGTCAAAAGGATATATTATTGAAAATATGTGAATAGACATTGAAGAATACACACAGAAAAACTGATTTGTTAAAGCTGGATTAATAAAATAGGATTGAATTTTTTTAATTCGTTTTTTATTGTTTTTTTATAATTTTTTGTTCCACTTCTTTGATATTTATTCACATTAAAGGTACTGAATGGGTTAAAGAATTTTTTACTTAATTGTTATTTGTTTTGGTTGCCTGTGTATAGTACATGCATTGAACACCTGTTTATTACAACCTTGCATATCTTGCCAATTCAGTTGTCATCGAATATTTATATGATATTTTTATACTTGATATTACAGTGGGTGATCGGTTAATGAACTGTTCGGATAACGAACAAATCGGATAACAAACACTTTTACGAAAGATTTTTATATTCGGATAATGAACACTTCACAGAAGAAACTGTGGGCCCCATGGATTGACGGAATGACAGGACTACATGGTAAAGCTGTGGGTTACTATCCTGGAGGATCCAGTCCCCATTCCTCCAATTTTTATGAACGGGACCAGGCCAGACCCCTTCTGATCCTTCCTTCAACCATCTGGTTGACCTCATCATGGGTGTTGGCCAGCCTGTGATGGGCTCTATAAGTGGCCGCCGGGTTTGGCCAGCCTGTAATGAACTCTATAAGTAGCCGCCGCCAGATAAAAATATCTCACAAGGATATGGCAGCTTAATTAACCTAATGGAATGACAGGCTTAGGTCTTGTGCATTCGTGGAGATATGGGTAAGGATGGGAGAACAGTAATTTTTTCTGATTAAAATGAATTCAAAGACAACTTAAAACAAATCAGGAAGAACAGTAATTTTTCCTGATTAAAATGAACTTGAAGACAACGTAAACAAATCAAACATTATTAAAGAAGGTAAGAGAGAGATTTTACAATTTTTTGGTCTTAGAATAAGAGAGATTTTTACAATATTTTGGTCTTAGAATGCACCCATATCAGGATGAGGTCAATAGGCTTGGGATCTCTACAACAACAATGCTATTAATCACTTTCAAAAAATCTTGAAGAGAGAAAAGCATTCGACATTGGACAGATTCTTTAACGGAAAATAAACATAATAGATCAGTGTTTCTCAACCTTTTTATATCAACGACATACTTCAGAGTTGAACAGATTTGTAAGACACACCAGAAATCAGAACAAAAAATAAACAAAAAAAATTTTACGCATAAATTTTTATAGCAAGATAAACATAATGTCTAGTAACTCATGTAAATACAGTCATATAAATGCAATGTAATAATTCAGTTATTTTACAACATAAAAGACAGAAAATTATTTTCAATTTCAAAAAAGTTCATATTTAGAAAAGAAACATATTTAAACATAAAAACTAAATTTAAAATTTTAAAATAGTGAGTCAAATAGTAAAATTACATTAGAGCTAATGTGATATTTATGATTGTTGTTTTTCGCATAACATCTTAATTCGTAGATGAATTGTAGACAGACAAACTCTTAGTTCCTCTTCTATGGAAAGTAGTCTCTCATGCTTTTTGTTTTTAATTTCCATCATTGATGAATATGCTAATTTGTATAAATACAAAGTAGAAAAAGGTAATAAAACTTTTAAAGCCTTTATTGATATATTTGGAAATTCCGTCGAAATTTGTATCCAAAATGCTACTGCATTCGTTTCATTAAATTTTATTCTTAAATTTCTATCATTTTTTTTTTCTGCATATTCTTCCTCTTCTACCAATAAAGTTAAATATTGGGCAGGATTTTTTGAATCATCATTAACTAAGAAAGGATTTCTAATCTAGTTGTACTCACTAACATTTAAAGAAGGAAAATAATACTGAAGTTTTTCTTCTAAGTTAGTCAGTGTTTCAAATATTATATCTAAAATTTCACTATTGTATTTGGTTTTTGACAGCAGCAGAAACATCCAAATTTCAATATTTATTCTCCTTTTCCACATACCTAATTTGTCATTAAAAGAATTAATTTTATCAGTGGATAGTAAAAAATTTTCTTGTTTTCCTTATAAACTTAAATTTAACTTATTTAGGTGATAAAACAAATCTGCTAGAAATGCCATTTTTGAGTACAATTCTTCATTATTCAAATAATCGCTGTACTCATTTTGTTCAATTGTAAAATAAACAATCAATTCTTCTCATAACTCATAAAATTGTGCTAATACTTTTCCTTTTGATAACCATTGCACTTCAGTGTGTAATGACAACACTAAATGATCTGCTTCCATAGTTTTACATAGTTTAGAAAAGTTACAAATTTTTTGAGGCTTACTTTTGATAAAAATTGACCATTTTAACAACCTGCTGAAGAACAATTTGCAAGTTATTACCAATACATTTTGAAATTAAACTTTCTTGATGTAAAAATCTGTGAGTCGTAATAATATCTGGATTTCATTCTTTAGCTCTAGTCACAAATCCTTTTATATTTTTTGTCATTGATTTCACTCCATCCATACATATTCTGATGCAAAATTTCCAACTTAGGATAAAACTTTTCATATAGTTGTTTGTTATTATAAAAATATCTTTTCCAATTGTTCTTTCAGGTAATTCTTTGCAAAAGAAAAATTGACTGATCATATCTCCATTAAAAATAATCCTGATAAATGATATTAATTGCACTTTTCCACTTATATCTGTCGATTCATCGATTTGCAGAGTGAATATATGATCAGATTTGAGGTGTTTTTCTACTTGAGTTTCTACATCTTCCGACATATCTTTAATCCATCTGCTAATAGTGTTGTTAGAAAGTGGAATTTTCAAAATTTCCTTTCCTGCATCATCCCCTATTAAAGTTTTTACCATGAGACGACAAACTGGTAAGATTAAATTTTCAGCAATAATATGCGGTTTTTTTCTTCAGCTTTATTAGCTCAGCAATTAAGAAACTACAGTCAAATTTTTTTAAGCTGCCCCTCTATAAACCGCCACACTCGTTATTTGCCTGATGAAAGCCAATAACAAATCTCCTCCTTTATGTTAAAACATGAAATTCCCTCTATAAACCGCCCCCTCACTAATCGCCAACTGCCACTCATTTCTGGAGGCAAAACCATTTCATTAGTAGACAAATCAGTTGTTTAAACCACCAAAACAGTCGAATGGCAAAGTCAACCAATATAAATAGAACACTAGAGAAGATGGCAATTAAGTAATTTATCTGTTAACATTTATTTGACTCACTAGAGAAGATGGCAATTAAGTAATTTATCTGTTAACATTTATTAGGCTTGTTTAAACTGCCAAAACAATCGAATGGAAAGGTCAACCAACACAAATAGAAACATCCCGCCAAAACAATCGAATGGCAAGATCAACCAACACAAACAGAAACACCTGGAGGCAAAACCATTTCATTAGTAGTCAAATCAGTTGTTTAAACTGCCATAAACCATTTTATTAGTAGACAAATCAGTTGTTTAAACCGCCAAAACATTCGAATGGCAAGGTCAACCAACACAAATAGAAACACTAGAGAAAAGGTCAACCAACAAAAACAGAAACACTACAGAAGATGGCAATTATGTAACTGTTAACATTTATTAGACTGTAATCTCGCACCTGTGACTATTCACATTCGTTAACATTTATTAGACTGTAATCTCGCACCTGTGACTATTCACATCTCTGTTAACATTTATTAGACTGTAATCTCGCACCTGTGACTATTCACATACACAAATAGAAACACTAGAGAAGATGGCAATTAAGTAATTTATCTGCATTAGACTGTAATCTCGCACCTGTGACTATTCACATCCGTTTTCAAAAGAAACACTAGAGAAGATGGCAATTAAGTAATTTATCTGTTAACATTTTAGAGAGGATGGCAATTAAGTAATTTATCTGTTAACATTTATTAGACGATGGCAATTAAGTAATTTATCTGTTAACATTTATTAGTCTGTAATCTCGCGATGGCAATTAAGTAATTTATCTGTTAACATTTATTAGACTGTAATCTCGCACCTGTGACTATATTTATCTGTTAACATTTATTAGACTGTAATCTCACACCTGTGACTACGCATCCCTGTTTTCAAAATGAGCTATTCCAAAACTTTAAACGGATTTTTACGAAATAACCGTTTAAAATAGGAGAAGACTGGAGAGCCATAACTTTGACTTTGTCAAAATAATCGTTTAAAATAGGAGAAGACTGGAGAGCAATAACCTCGACTTTGCGTAACCATTTAAAATAGGAGAAGACTGAAGAGCTATAACCTCGACTTTGCGGAAAAATAGGAGAAGACTGGAGAGCCATAACCTCGACTTTGCAGAAGAAAACAGTTTAAACCGTTTTTTATAAATCAACTGTTGTGAGTATCATTGCAGGAGAAGACTGGAGAGCCATAACCTCGACTTTGCGGAAGAAGAAGGAGAAGACTGGAGAGCCATAACCTCGACTTTGCGGAAGAAGAAGAAGATTTAAACCTAACCGTTTAAAATAGAAGAAGACTGGAGAATCATAACCTCGACTTTGCGGAAAAAGAAGAACATTTTAAACCATTTTTTATAAATCAACTGTTGTGAGTATCATTGCTGTTTCTTACTCGGAAAAATGTCAAAAACGACATTAGATGTTTACCTATAAAAATAAAAATATGAATATCGTTGCTGTTTCTTACTCGGAAAAATGTCAAAAACGACATTAGCAATCAACTGCTGTGAGTATCTTTGCTGTTTCTTACTCGAAAAAATGTCAAAATCGACATTAGATATCACGAAAAGATTTTAATTTGTGAATATAAAAATAAAAATCCTTCTGCTTGCTGTTTCTTACTCGGAAAAATGTCAAAAACGACATTAGATGTTTACCTAATTTGTGAATATAAAAATAAAAATCCTTCTGCTACTCAGCAATTTAAAAATAAAAATCCTTCTGCTACTCAGCAGTTTATTTCTGACCACTTTTAATTAAATGGAACAATGTCATTCTAGTCTATACATGTTTTCTCACATGTTATCATAAACCCTCCATAAACCGCCACCCTCCTTTTCCACCAGAGAGGACCTTCGAACTGATGGTGGCGGCTTAAAGAGGTTTGACTGTATATTCCTGTGCTTTGTCTGAGCTTTTAATATATTTTGTAAATGACTGTGCGTGTTCATTTGATGATTTTAATAATCTTTTGAAATAATCAGAACACTTTGTTATTAAATTTGGATGTTTTGTAGCTAAGTGACATTGTAATAAATTAGGAACCAAAGAAGCATTAGAAAGTTTTTCATTACAAATAACACAAATTGGTATAGGACAGCATTTATCTCCTATCCATGAAAATCCCAATGATATGTATTTTTTGTCATATTTTCTATTTACAATTTTTGCCTTTTTCATATAAGAAGCTGCTTCAGTGCTGTCATCATTATTAATTTCTTTATTTTTACTTTCTGGTTCTTTCTTAATTAAAAACTTATCTATTTTAAGGATTGAATTTTCTTATTATATAAAAAATCTGTTTAAATTAAAAATTAATGATAACTTTTGAAACAGTTGTAAATACTAAATATTTATCTTAGCAACTTCTAAATTTCACAGACACAAATTTCAAGTTTTGATAACATTGATACAACTACACACATATAACGGTTTCAATAAAATGTATGTTATATGCTGAAAATTTTAACACATATTATTGGCTAAATATTGGAGTGGGGTGTACTCTTATTTTGAGAGCGAACTGAATCGAGAAATCTTGTACCAAGGGTTATCTGATGCGACATTTTACTTCAACACGCATTTTTTGAAATATAGTATCTTTTTTAGTATATTAAATTTTACATAATTTTGTAGTTCTAATTTTATAGTTTTGTAATAAATATTTAATCTTTTCTTAATTTTAATTAAACTTACATATTTTTTAATCTCACATTAATTTATTTATTTTTAATTAAAAATATCAATATTCTTGCAACACACTTGAGGAATGCTCTCTTGAGGGATTAAGGATGTTGCGATACCATTGGGAAACACTGTAATAAATTAAAATGCAAGACTATGTGTATATATATTAAGGTTGTTACATATAAATAAATGTAGTAAGAAATTATGTAATTTTTTATTTATTTATTTTTTTGGATCTCCAGAACGAATTTATCAAATTCCCATAAAAACCTATGGCAAATTGATGATTGGTTAACAAACAATTCAGATAACAAACATTATCTTAGAATGAATTATGTTTGTTAACCGATCATCCACTGTATATGTATAATAGTATGTTTCTATTTGAGATATATAAGTAAGAATCAATCCATATATTTATAATACATATATTAGTGAATTTATGTAAATTATTTTCATAAAAAGAAAAATATTGTATAATTAAACCATTCTTTCTCATTGTAGATCCCAAATGCAATTGCAACAACATCAAAATATATATCAACAACCTCAACAAATTATTCTTTCAGCTCCAGTTAATTTGCATTGCCAATCAAATATTGATACTAATTCAACAAAAACAATTAATCAAGGATCTCTTATGGATAACAAATTTTATCAGAGACAGATATTACAACAACATTTTCAGCAAAAGATTCAACAACAACAAATTTTGCAACAAAATTATCAGCAGAAAGCTCATCATCATTCACAACAGCAAACTGAACATCACTCTCAACAACAACCTTGTCTTGGTAAAGTAAAATTAATTCTTTATATTTTAAATCATCTTATTCAATTTTCAAAATTTTATATTAATTCATTTTGTTTTGAAAATCACAAAAATACCAAATGCAATGTTAGCTGCTTTTTTATTTGTTAAACAAAAAATATTGGTTTTTAAAGATAATGGGATAAAAAGCATTAATAGCAGATAAAATTGAAATTAATTAGAAATATTTTGGTTCATTCTAGGAGAAAAATGTTTGAAATAATTTTAGTTTTATCTATTAACAATTATTTTTATTGAAATAGCAAAAGATATGGACTATTTTTATTGGAATAAAAATTTTATCTGCTTAAGTGGTTAAAAAGGTATTCATACAATATTCGTTAAATTGCTTTATACAATGTTTGTTAACAAAATAATGAGAATGTTGTAATATCTGTAATTATGGAAGGTATTTCCTTCATTTCTTGATTATACTCATGCTATATTAAAAGTTTACAGTATTGATAAGTTGAATTTCTATGATTGATTGCATATGTAAATTTTTTGGTGTGTAGAAAAGTGAGTAATGCAATTCAAGAACATAATGATGTAATTGACAGATTAATAACATGATTAATTAATATGATTTTTCTACGTTTTGAGAGAATCTTAGTTTATTAATCCTCATACTTTAATTCTCTTGCCTGCCACATCTTAGCCTATAGTTTGTTCTGATGTATTTCACCATTTATCATCACAGATGAAAAATTGCCTCAAACTATTGAATAATATATTTTTCACTTTCAGGTTCTTCAGGAATTGCAAACATAATACCAACATCTCAGCCATCTTCAGCAGCTGTAAAAGCTAATCTTGCAGCATTTTTACATAATCAGCATTCTTTATCTTCTTTGACAAATGTAAGCATATCTAGTCCAGTAATTTCACAAATAGCAGCAAGTCAACCAGTTGTGTCCATTCCAGCTAGAGTGTTAACAGCTCAATCTGTAAATTCCAATTTGGATCAGACAGAACATGATTCAAAGCAAACAATTACTGGACCTCTCTCATGTTTGGTAAAAAATTCTCAGTCTCCAAAAATTATTGATTCATATCCAAATGGAATAAATCATAAAAGGTATATTTATATAAACATTATATTATATAGAATGTTTAATTCATTACAAATGAAAATATTGTTGAGCATAATCAATTAATCCAAATTTTAACAAATATTGTCAAATGACATAACAATACAGGTTGTTCCAGACTTTATGAGCTAATTTATTCCTGGAGCTTGCTTGTAAAGTAAGAACTTATAAAACAAGTATTTTCTCATAGACAAATATTAAAATTAGATTATATTCTCAGCAATAAAATGTTGTTATAATAATGTTAAATAAATGTCAACAAAATCAATAGTTTTTGCTTAAACAATAATTTATTTATCTAAAGAGATGAAGGCATTTAAAATAAAATAAATTATAACAAAGAAACTATAAAAAATTGAGAGTGACTCTATCTGAGAAATGAGCCTAACACTCTTTTCAACCCTGCTTGGCAAAAGAATAAATAGTCAGTCCAATACTGCAGTACAATCAAATTATTTTATTGACATTTTATTTTATTATATTGTCTTTTTAGCATTATTTAATTGGCTTGTAAAATAAAAATTGTAGTCAATAAAATAATGCTAAAAAGACTGTTAGACTCATTTCAAACAAAGCCATTCTCAATTCCATATTATCCTTACAGTTCTCCATATCTACCTGTATTGTCAATTATTTTAATTTAATAAAATTAATCCAAAATAATTATATATTTTAACTATAAAAATATCATTTTTTATATATTTATGAGAAAGTTACTTTTATAATTTGAATTTTATAAATAAAGTACAAATAGTTTTAAATTTTGAGTTAATTTGTTTCTGGAGTGCTCTCATAAAGTAAGAACACAAAAACCAAGAATCAATTTTTCATAGAAATAATATTAAAATCAGGAGATTTCATTTCTAACAATGGAATTTGATTATTTTATTATAATTATTAAATAAAGATCAACAAAATCAGTAATTTATTATTAAACAATAATTTATCTAAAGAAATTAAAAAACAGCTTTTAAAATCAAGCAAATTATAATTTCAAAGAACTTATTTATGTCAAATAAAGATAGAAGAATTTTTATTCCTCATTATTATTAATTGATAAATAAATGAGCTTTTATATAGATGAACTACTGCATTAGGCATAATCCAGGAGTGAAAATTATTTATAAACCATTTTGATTTTTCCAGTTCTGTAGCAGTTAATGGAGTTTCTGCTACTAATCCACTGTATTATATTGTATAGTTACATAATGGTTTTGAAATGTTTTTTTATGAATATTTAGCATTTATTTGTGTTCCTACTTTCAATTTTTCTGATACTTCATATTTGAAAAATCTCAAACCTTATAAACTAATAAAGAAGGAACTTATAAACTGAAAACTATCTGTATATTTAGTATCTAAAAATAAATTACCGTATAAACTCGAATATAAGCCGATCCGTGTATAAGCCGACCCCCGTCTTCAGAGTTTAAAAATCGGTAAACATGCATAACCCATGTATAAGCCTACCCCTGACTTTAGCACTTAAAAATTCAATAAAAATTTGAAACCGATAAATTACGTGATTTTTGATTTTTAGTTACCAATATATTAATGCCATTTGCCAAAATAAATTTTATAATACAAACACCAATATGTAATTTAAAAAGTAAAATTTTACGTTACCTGAAGCAATCGAGCATGTTGCGCCACCAACTCCAACCCGCGTTTGTATAAGTGCATCAGATAGGCGATGTCGCACTGCCTGATGCGCCGCGATGTAGAAATTCTCGACAATAATCCAACACAACGCACCTACATAAGATTCTTGGATTATTGTTGAGAATTTCTGCATCATGGCGTCACCTATATGATGCACTTATACAAACGTGGGTTGGAGTCGGCGGCGCGACAGGCTCGATCGCATTGAGTAAAGTAAAATTTTACTTTACTCCAAAGCGAGATTGACGTTGATGTATGATATTGTCGTTAGGGTGACGTCGTTTCAGAAAATATGAAGTTAATGAATAGTAATAAATTTTGATAATTTACATAAAAATATTTTATTGTTGTTATTGAATAACTGTTTTCTTTTCTAAAAAATTTCATTTTAAAGTATCACAGTAAAAATTCCATTGGAATACATTTACTGTTGTTATTGAATAACTGTTTTCTTTTCTAAAAAGTTCATATTATCACAGTAAAAATTCCATTAGAATATGTCTACTTCATATTTAAGTATCACAATAAAAATTCCATTGGAATATGTCTATGTTACATAGCTCCCAAGAGACTGTTCGAAGTTTCGTTTTCCCTTACATTGTATTTTGTCTAGTTGAGTTCAGTTATCATATTCAAATCGTTGATCGTATTTTAAAGAGTGGATCATCCTAATGATGATTCATAACATCGTTAGGATGACGTGTGCAATGTGATTTATAGACGTTAAGTGTGCGATTTTGAAGTTTTGATTTTGCTTACGATGAACTTTTTTGATAGACTAGTTATTTTTCAGTACAGATTTTAAATAATTATTATTTTTTCATTATTTTAAATATTATTTTAGTTACTTTTTAGTCTAATTTAATTAAATCATCGATGAGCTAAATATAATAAGCATTTATGGATTACTAGTGAATGGATTAAACATTCTTAATTTATAATAATGAAAAATAAATATATTTTTTCACTCAAAAATGAATCCTAGGTAAGATTCTTGATCGATTGTTGAATTTTTGCATCATGTCGTATCGGGCAGAGCAGCGTCACCTATTTGATTACAGTATATAGATGCAGGTTGGAGTCGGCAAAGTGACGCGCTTGATCGCTTCGGGATAAGATAAAATTTTACCTGGTATTGTATTAAATGAATTATTGCAAAATTTCCTTCCTGGTCTTCAGGAGATGTTCAATAACCTATATTACTTCAATGGTTTTGCTTATTACTTCAATTTCTCTGGCCAAAAAAAAGTTGATTTTTTTTTGATCCGTGTATAAGCCGACCCCCATTTCAGAAATTTTTTTTGAGAAAAAACTTTGGCTTATACATGAGTATATATGGTAAGTATATTTTATTGATAGAAGTTAGTTTTTGTTTTGTATTTTTACTAAGAAATATAATACAAACTTCAAACTTTTCTTGTTATCAAAATTAGTTCCATATAAAAATATAAAGGTATTAATGAGATATTTTATATGTTAAAGTTGATTTTCTGTATTCTACAAAATAGGATTTGTCTTATAGATAAAACTGACCTAAGATCATTTCTAAAGATATTCAGTTGTAGTTTTGGGTAATTACAAATATTATTATTTTTAACTATTAGCTTTACCTACATCTTACAATATTTACTTCATATGTGCTAAGAATTAAATTAAATTATTACTATTAAATTATAACAAAATCTAAACTAGCTTATAGAACCTAGCAATTCACAAAGCACACTAATGTATACTTTCTGTAAGTATACATTAGTGTACTTTGTGAATTATAGGTCTCAGAGTTGCTGGCTTGAGTCAGCTTGATCCAAAAAGTTTGAGCTTTGGTATATTAAAAATCTCTAAGATTTTTAATATATCAAAAGACCTTTGTTTCTAAAAAGATTTTTTAAATTGATAAACATTATTTATTGATTAACAAAAAATTATTCTCAATGTCAATATATAGATCACAAAATTTTTACTGTTTATTTTAATTAAATTTAAGTATAGTATTTTTTATAATTTTAACAACAGATAAGGGACAATTAGATCTGTTGTGAATTCATGACTTTGTGATATCTAATCAGTTTTCACATATTTACAATTAAGCTATTGTAGAAACAGGAGAAAGAAAATAATTCTAGAAAAACATTGTTTAGGACATAGTCGAATTCCCTTATTTGTGAACTAACAGTTCTCAATCTGAACAGATAACTACTGTATCTTAGGATATCTGTCTCATCTCTATGAATTTTACACTTCATTATCATCAGAGAATTCCATTCCAGCCAGTTCCAAGTTTGTATGCAGAAACCCATAAGCTTCTCTTGAACTACAGTGCCAAAAACTGTTAACATATTATGGATGCAAACTCTTGTCTCTGCAATTACATCCTATAGTAGTTGTCTGTCTCCATCTGGAAACCACATGACTGTATCATTAGCACCCAACTATGCAATATTCATGTGGCCTACAAATACAAGCAGCACTGGAGAAGTTTGACATAGATCCAAATAACATCATGGAAATACCAACCCCATTAACCTCCTGGTATTATCAATCGCCTACATATGACTTTACCTTATCTGAACTTAACTCAGAAACAACAGCCAATGAAAGTATATCAGATATTGCATCACAAACAACTTGACAACTTCCTTGGTTATCAAATGATATATATCAGTGTCTGCCAAACTGTGTGCCGTGAGAGATTCCAGGTGTGCTGTGAAAGATTTAAAAATATTTAATTTAGTGCGTTTCTTGGTCATAAAATTCAGTCCATCTATGAATCTACATGATAATAAAATTTGCAAAATAGCAGGATATAAACCTGACATTAACAGAAAAAGAAAATTTAACAGACTTTAGAAAGACCCTGTGTACAAAGCTTCACATTTTGTGTCAGAATTGTCAGCATTTTAGATTTCATTCTGGAATCAATATCCTCGATTAGCTACTACAGCTATTAAATCCTTGTTGCTGTTTGGATCATTGTATCTTTGTGTATTAGGTTTCTCAGCTCTTATGGAAATTAAATAAAAAAAACAGGAACGATTACTGATGGTAAATGAGGAGTTGCATGTGTGTTTGTTTAATTTAGAGCCACGTCTTGGTATAATTATTTCTCAAAATCAATCGCATCCTTTTCATTAATAAAATTTTATTATTTATATTTTCTACTTATGTACTTTCGATAAAACAATATTATTTTATTATTGTTTCTTTAATACTAATATAATTTGATTCATATTAATAATATACCGTAATTTTTTTCGGATTTTTATTTGGTATGCCGTGAAACAAATTCCCCTGCTTCAGTGTGCCGTGAAATAAAATAGTTTGACAGACACTGGTATATATTCATGGTTCAAAGTAGTGTTTCTGGGCGAGAATTCCTTCCCGCCCGTTCCTGGGAATTTTTTTCGTTTTCCCGTTCCCGAATCCTGACAAACTTTTCTCGGGAAATCGGGAAAATCAGCTCCTAGAATCCGGTAATCCCTACAATGGGAAATAAAAGTACTACTCCAATGTATCTTTTAGAAATTTTTCTTATTTATTGCTATCTAAAGTTACACGCCATAGAAATACACGTGCGACACCAGAATCAAATAGGAATAACTAGCTAATTTTAGTTCTTGTAAATTGAGCATATTTGATCGAGGAGAACAGAAAACAGTTTGTGTTTACACAGAAAAGTATTTATTTTCACAACTCAAGATTTGATTACAAAGTCATCTTCAGGTGAATTCTCTAATGAAATCTAAGATAGCTTTACTTAATATGACATTATAGTCAAATCCTGGGCTGTGAAAATAAATCTCCGCAGTAAACACAAACTATTTCTGTTTTCCATAATAAATAGTTTCCATAAAGTAACTATCGATACTATCAATCACATTTGATCAGTTTGTTTGCGGCTGATGATGTGATGTATACATTGTGTGATATACGTAAAATCTCAAATATACTATAAATTTGGTAAATAAAATTTGTAGTAATTACTTTGTTTATATTTTGAGAAAACCTGAAATGTAATAGAAATCTAGTCAAAATGATACCGTAGTGACCCTTGTTTAGCTCTTAGAGCAAGATATGCACTAGTCATGAAATTCCGGTCTATCTACATTTAGGAAATTTTATTTACTCATTTTTTGCATTGACCTTTTATATATAGGAGTATCTCGAAACCTCTGAAAGATTGCAAACCTCATTTACCACCTTCTCTAAAGATTGCGCTGGGTCCACGAATCCCGTTTGCCCCACCTTCTCTATGGTTTTTATTAATATTTACTGTTATGGCCATTATTACAGATGATCAACGAAAAATAAATAAATAAAGATTATTTCGGGAATTCTCGGGAAATACGATTTCCTGTTCCCGATTTCCGAAGGTTCCAAAATGTCGGGAATTTGGAAACAGTAGTTCAAAGACTTCCAGCACAACAGGGCCTTTGTCACAGAAACACATACAGAAGTGATCCATCTTCCTACTGGTGCATCTGTTTTCACAGAAAACTATTTGCAGCATATAAGGCACTACACTATGCTTAACAGAATAATCTCCAGAGAATTATTATTTGCACAGACTCTTATAGCTTCCTCAAGGCCATTCAAAATCCATGAGCTGCAGCCATCCACTAGGAATCCAAACCTTCCATATACTGAAACATGGATCCAAAAATATTTTTGTTTTCAAAATAACACAGGAAGTACGTCGTCTCTGTTCTATCTGCCGAACCTCATTACTCGTCCTTACGTGCGCCGCTCACTGCTGTTTAGGCCAACGCCTGTCAACATTGTCCTCAGGCCTGCGGGCCTCTATGTGGGCTTCACAGGTTAACTATGGCCTTGGTCAATAAGTTCTATGAACAAAACATTGATATAGACTGGAGTAATGCTAAAGTTATAAAGGCTATTTATGATGGGAGAGGCTTAATCACACATGAGGCTATGGAAATGATCAAACATTCGTTATATAAAAATCTGATTACTGATAATACTCCAGATGATTTGCCACCATCGTGGTTATGGGGAGCAAAAAATAGAATATAAGTGTATTGACCTAGCTTATCCTGACTACGTACGTTGTTATGTATTTCTTTATGCTAATGTGATGTGGTGTTTAGACATGTCGGGTCCTCATGATCCTGTTTCTTATGTAATGCCTTACGTACGATATCCGCCCGTATATGTTATATATCTATTTATCTAACTTTTATTTTTTAATTATTGTTACCTTAAGTTATGTATATCTCTATGTAATTTTTATGTTAACTTTTGTTACGTTACTACATTTGATATTAGTATATTAGTATAGATTGATGTGTTCTATTACTCATGTTTGTTGTTATGAATTGTATTCTATTCCACGGTTATACGTTCGAAATTTGTCACTATGAAATCTGTTCTATTAATATTTAAAAATTTGTTCTATAACGTTATGAGAATATTAGAATATTGTGTATAGCTAACGTTGTACTGAGGATGGACTTTAATCAGGTCCAAAAACATTATAAGTGGTTAAAAGTTTGCTTATACCTTGCTTGAAGTGCTTTTTTAAATTATTATAGACATTTAAAGCAAGAGATTGTGTTTTTATATGTGATTATATTATATTAATTTACATCATCTGTATCCATATATTTGCCTTTTTCTTTTTAGATAAATAATTCAAAACTAAAAATATTATTTTCTTGTTAATTAAGAAATCTACTATCAGAAAACAATTATAGTATAAAATGAAGACAGAAATTTGTAAAAAATAATTCTAATCCAAGGGGAAATGATGCAAAAATTCTACCAAAAAGAATCAGTTGCCATTCATAATTTATTGTTAATGATTTAATTTGTTGATTATATTATATACATTTTTCTTCTTATAATATGCTTTTAGCCTCTAGAGTTGATATCATCATGCTAAATTTTATTAATGAAAATAAAACATTCATAAAAATTTTGATACAAGGAATTATAATTTCAAAATATGAATTTTATTAAAATTTTTAATTAAATAATGAACTGTTATATTCAAAACTTAATTCTGTTTTTACATGATAAATAGTTCCTGAAGATTCTGTTTTTACACAATAGTTCCTAAAGAATATGTGTAAAAAAAATATACCATATCTATGTGAAAATAGATGATTGGTTCCAGACCTAAAAAACATCATTAAAAATAAGCCATATGAAAAATCATGTTAGAATCTTATTATTTTTACATGTTTGCACTTTTTATTCCATAAAAATTGCACATGTATATAAAAATAAATTATCAGTTGAAAAGAAAAACAACATGTTACTTATTCATAAACACAAAAATTAGTCAAAATAATATGAGTTAAACATAACAAGATTTTTATTTTAACTTTTATTAAATTTCTTATACCATTAAACATCAAAAAGTTTCTTTTCACTTTTTTACACCAAACTCAAAATGCAGACAAAACAAATTCCTTATTGAAGTTGTGAAGAAATTAACTCTGATCTATCCTGTTTATTTTTTTTTATTATGCTCTTTTATTATTTATCGTTATTTTCAATATTATCTAACGTATAATATTTTACTTTAAGAGTTGATTTACTTTGCACATTTCCTGTCTCAGTATTTCGCAATCACATGTTACGGAATGGACAGTCTTCTGACTGAGCTTCCCCAGTTATTGACATCATCTAATCTGAATAAGTTTTACTACTGAACTGATATGAGAATGTTAGAATGATCTCTTATCGATGTTTTGTTCGATATAAAATTAAATTGTAAAGAGGATGACATGAATTGATTACTCTGTAAGCTAATAAATTTGATTTTGTTGCACGAATTTATGCAAATGAGCCAAGCTTGGGACTGTAATCACTTAGTATAAAACCGTTAGTATAAGTATATGTCCGACGACACATTGAGGTGTTGGTATCAATGTGAAGTTGGCTAAATGACAACTGAGTTTCTTATAAAGATCTACAATTGCTCAAAGTTTGTATTGGTGGTGGAGGTATTAGAATTAAGTAGTATTTAAGGTTTATTTCCTGTGAATAATTGAATTTTTGGACATTTGAGTTGGATTAAATAATTGATTAACTGATTGACTTGTTGATTAATTGATTGTTGCTTTATTACTGTTTTAATAAAGCTTTAAATAACACTTCTGTAAGTGTTTTGAGTCTAATAAATTTATATTTTTTTGTTATTTAACTTATTTTGAGAATTTATTCAATTTATTAGTAAAAGTTTCTAACATGTTTTTGTCGTTTTAGATCTAACACTTGTTTGATACTTCTAGTTGTAAGTTTCTGGTTGTTTGTTTTGCCAGTTAGACGTTAATTCTTAGTAGATCAGGGCTGTCCAATTATAATGAACCCGAGGGGCATAGCAGTGTGTTTACTTAGATATGGAAGGCCACAGTTACAAAAAAAGGGGCAGGGCTTTGGTACTTGATACACTATTGTCTCAACAAACGAAATGCATAAATATAACCCTTTTTGGAAATCAATTTTATTTCCAGATTAGCAAACTTTATTACAAAATTATATTTACCAGATTGCATCCAATAAATATGAACGCATAAATATAACGCTATTTGGAAACCAATTTTATTTCCAGATTAACAAACCTTGTTACAAAATTAATATGGAAACCAGTTTTATTTCCAGATTAGCAAACCTTATTACAAAATTATATTTAACAGATTGCATCCAATAAAAACATTAAAAAAAGTTATAAAATATAAACAGTTAAAAAATATAAAAATAGTATGTATGTACCTATTTAATATGATAAATGAGGGCGAGTAACAGCATTTATAAGGACAGGATATTTACATCCATTCCTGTTAAAGAAGAATCTCCAAGGCAGGTTCTGAATCAATTCTTAGCTATCTTCAAAGCTAAGAATCAATTCAGAACCTGCCTTGGAGATTATCTTCAAAGAGATTCTTAGGAGCAAGATTCTTAGAACCTGCCTTGGAACCAGACTATCTTCAAAGCAATTCTTAGAAAATGCACTTTCACAAATAAATACTACCAAATGTTGAGATTACTTTCCAACTAAAATCACAAAAGTTAGGAAAACGTTCGTTAAACAAAACAGCTCACCCATGTGATTTGTTATGAAAAAGTCATTTTCCCACCACTACTAATATACTCAATTTTCATTTTCTGTTTTACGTTTTGTTCTCATTCATTTCATAAATGCAATGAACTCGTGTTAAAATAAAAATTAAATTAAATTACAACGTAAAATAAAATTAAATTAAACAGTAAAATAAATTAAAACAGAGTTTCACAACAACAATCGCACAATCACTGAAAATGGTGAGTGTTAGAAACCAAAAAATAACTAAAATAGTCACAATTCAAAACTTTCAACTGAAATAGCTAAAAAAAATTGACGTGATTGAAAGTCTTATAAAAATATGATGTCATTGATAGCTTGTTGATCATTAAATAATTACTAATAATTAAGAAAAATTAATTGAGTTAATATAATTCAATTTTAGGATTCTTTTTATTAAATCTCTTAAAAAAGTAATAAATAAAATTGGAAAAACATTAAAAAGTAATATTATATCATAAATCAAGAAAGCTTCACAGGCTGCACAAAATGGCTTGGTGGGGCCGGCTTTTGGGCACCCCTGTGATAGATTGTTTTGTATTTGATTATATTAAGTTAGAAAGTAGAAAAAGACCTGAATTCGGGGTTTGCAGAGTCATTAGACTGTTAAGTTTAGTTATAATAATTATTATTAATGTTTGTTAGAATTCATGACTTTGCAAAGTTATACATATAATTAGAGAATTCCTCTAATACATATTGTATAACTTACTGCTTATACTCTTCTAACTCACCAATAAGCCAAAACACTTTTAGCAGTTGAGATCACTCTTAAATTCTTGATTTAGTAGCAAATGTTTTTGGTATTTCAACCATCCTATGGCTATCAAAGTTCGAATAAGTTTGAACATTTCACGGTTTATTTATGGCAACGAGATGTTGCTATGGTAACTCATTGTCAATCAGAATTTTTTTTTTCAAAACGATTATTTCAGTTCTATAGATAACACACACCTATATAACATATATAAAACACTAACATATATCGTGTAACGAGGTATACTTCAATATGGTTTACAGAAAAGTGACTCCTCACATTTCGCCTCTGTACAGAATGAATAGGATATAATATTGTAAATACAGTCAATTCTTGATAACTCAATTTTTTATTAAAATCTATCAACTCTCGATATCTGGAATTTTTATTAAAATCCCAGCCCCTTTAGTGGAATATTCGATGTTAATGGTCTGCGATTGTTTACAAATTAAACCTAATTAATTAGGAAAAATTAAAAAAGTGAAATTTCACTTACTTTTCATTTGAATTTTTTTATAATTTTACAATTTATTACATTTTTTATTGTCTTTCTAAAGATGTAAATATTTTATCCGAATTTTATTCCTTTCATAAATTTTTGTTCATTATATGAGATCAGAGAAACCACGATTTTCTATATGAAATCTTAGCCATCCAATGAAATGTTTGACATTTTTTAAATACTGGCATGTCTTATGAATAAAATAATATTTTTAAAAAATTATCGATAAAAAAACTCAGTAGTGTGTAAGTAGTTCAGTCAAATAAATTTATATGTTATTATTTAAGCTTTGTTTGAGAATTTATTCAATTTTATGTTTCTAATATTGAACCAATAATACATCATACCTCTTATAATTATTTTTGTAATGTGTATTGAACAATGTCTTTAAAATTGTTTAAAATTAATAAATAAGAGTGTGTGTGAAGCAAAAAGTTAATAATAATGTAGTTAAAATGGTAAAAAGTTAAGAATTTGGAGCATTTTATTGCAAATTTTACATTTTTTTTTATGAAGTCTGGCACTCCACAAGAAGTATATTCAGTTAGTAGTTCTTTAATGTGTTCAATATTATGATTTTTTTTTTAAATTAAACATTAATCTATGCCATATGTAATCGGTATCCTTGATTATATTATCTGTCTGCAATCGATTTATAGATTAATATAGGGGAAGTGTGCCTAATTTGCACCACTGCTTAAATTGCACCGCTCGCATAGCGCCGAAAGGGATTGTCATGGGGCGCCCCAAGCGGGCATTTTGTGACCATCAACTCCACTACAGTCCGGGCAACAAGTTCTGTCATGCTCGTGGGCATAACGTCACAGTACAGTAACTGTTGTGAAATCGCGGTTAATTTTGTTATTTTCGTGCGTTGTTAGATTGGTGTCAACACGCTCCTATAGAGTCATTTTGGGTAACTGAGTGCATTGGGTAAGTGAGCGCAGTGCGTATATCTCTAGAACGGGGAGCGGGGGAGAGGTAGTTTGTGTCAAATAGAGGCACCTGAGTGGCCAACTAGTCTCGACATGTCACAGTGGTGTGCGGTAGGCGGCAATTTTTTTCTGCAAAAAACTGTATTTGATGTTTTCATCCGTAGTTGGTTTGCATATTGGAAAACAGTGTAGCATCAACGTTATTGATCCTAAACCGGTAAGTTGGGGTTTTTTTGAAAAATAGCATATTTACGTTACATTTATAGCAAATTATTGAAGTTATAGTTGCATTCAATTATTTTACGAGCATTCATTAGCAATTGAGTGTTCTGGGAAAAGCGTGCGCGGGTAAGTGTGCGCATGCATAAACGGTAGATACTGGACATGTGTCAGTTGCAAAGTTTTATTGCAATTCTCTTCCTCGAATGAAAGAAAAAACAAATATCAAAGGTAAAGTTGCAGTGAAGTCACCTCCACTCCGTACAACATCAGTTGGAAGAGAAAATGCAGCTAGAAGCTGAAAAGAAAAAACGTACAAAAAATTTCCCTCCAAAGTTGTCACTGGATGCAGAACCTTCGAGCTCTGTAGAGAAGTCACCTGTACCAAAAAGAGCGCCAAAAAATCTTTCTGTAGGGGAAGACCGAAGCCTTTTACAGCTTCGACCTCTAAAATAGTAGAATACTTTTGTCCTCTATGTAAGGAAAAATATACAGAACCACCTTCTGAGGAATGGATTCAGTGCATGTATTGCAATGCTTGGTGGCATGAGTAATGCACTTCCTATGAGAGAGATGTTTTTGTTTGTGATAATTGTACGGATGATTCCTAAAATAATGTTGTTTCGAATACATAAATTCCTAACACAAATACATTGATCTATAATTATTATTAATGTTAAGAATCTCAAAACTCTGTAATTTTGATTGTTATCCAAAGAAAATATTTCGAATCTAAGCATTGTTCTATCATATCTAAGTTTCTTTAATTGCAGGAATAAACTGTTGTTGTTCAGTTGTTATTAAGTCGCAATTGTTACTGATATCCAAAGACTAATAACTAATAAAGAATATTTTCTAAGTTGTGTTATAACAAAGAACATTTCGTCTTAATTATTGTTTATTTTGATTGTAGCAAGCAATGCGCTTACTTACCCCATACGAGTGCGCACAGTTACCCGCAACGTGGGTCAAGTGAGCGCATCTCGATTTTATGTAACTAATTGTTTACTGAAAAAAAACTTCCACGATTTCCGTTTTTGTTTTTATTGCAATTTAGAACCTAATAAACGTTTTATCTCAATGCGGTGCATTTATATTCTTAACTCTTATAGTTTGTGCGTGGTGAGCCTTTATTTACCAAAGTGCGTACACTTGACCCGAATGACTCTATATGGTGAGTAAAATTTCAATAATATGGTTTTAAAGCGGTTAAATTGAGCATTAAAAAACCTCAAGTTCAATTGAAAGTGTGCATTCTAACCTAAAACAACTCGGCGTTTGTACAATATGGCTGTTTGGTGCATTCTATCCTAAAACAACTCGGCGTTTGTACAAATATGGCCGTTTATCCTAAATTGCACCACGCCGATTTTCCTAAATTGCACCACGTTTTCGAGCGGTGCAATTTAAGCTTATACTTTTTTATTTCAGATGGCGAATGCAGGAAGAAGATATGATTCAATGCGAAAAGTGTTTTGATTGGTTCCATGTGGTCTGTGCTGGTGTCAAACCATCAACAAAAATGTTTTATTGTTCCTGTTGCAAGGACTGATTGGCTCAAAATGTTGGCCCTAATAAGCCTATCTTTTTAGTTTGCCTACAAGCTACAACTAGACCCCTAAGAATTTGTTTTAAAGATTTTGTGTTTTTTTCTTTTTAAGTAGGGCTGACTATGCATGCCTAAGTTATAAGACAACATTCTACAATTTTTTTTATAAATAGGCCTATAGCTATGTAAGGTTTCATTTTTTCGTGATTTGTAGGCCTAGGCCTTCACCAAGTTAGGTGTATAATCGAAACCTTTGTTTTGTAATCAATATTTTGTTCTAAGCTTTTAAAAAACTCATTTCCTTATTTGTTAATCTGAGAAAATCTTGTTATTTGTACTTATTTGACATAATAAACATTTCAAATTGTCATTATGGGAGCTTTATTGTCCTGAAGGGCAATTTATGAAACAGGCGCATTTTAGGCATACTGGTGGTGCAATTTAGGGATAAAAGGTGCAATTAAGGAAAATTTTTTCACTTTATATTTATTAATTACATACACATTTTTCAAAATTTTCTATACCTTTTAATGTGGACAATAATTCGTAAGCTAAGGGTTTGAATACGCATAAAAGTTTTCTTTTAAAACTTTTCAATGCCAAGAAATAAACGAAAGTTCTTAAGTGTTGCAAATTAGGCACACTTCCCCTATATAAGACATGTAATAAAGTTAATTTCATAAAAATAAATTTTGCGCTTTTTATAACACATTATTTTTATTTTTTCTATAATGTACTAACCCAAAATAATATAGATCGTTATCAGAAACTCATTCAAAACAAGCTTCACCAAACTTATGTTTGAACTTCAATTGGGGACAAACTGTGCTACTGTAACTATAATATGGAAGCAGACTGTTATAATGATATTGCACTTGTTAAATAATTAACAAATTAATTGAAGATGTAAGCAGTTTTCGACACAGTATTAAAATATGTACAAAATACCATACACCAAAAAATGCTCTCTCGTTATATGAGAGATTTAAATTAAAATAAAAAATATGCAGTTTAATCAGTTGTAATGTTGAGAAAACAAATTTTCCAGAAATATAAAAATGTATAAAAGCACATCCGTACCTCTCCTAATCCATACTACTATACAAACATGACATCACTGCAATTAATGCTACTACCTAACAAGATCTAAATAAAAACAACAAATAAAATTATTTCGACAATATTTTAATATTAACTGATTTACAGTTAAGGATAATAACAACAACAAAAACCTAGGTAAAAATATAAACAAAATACAAAACTTGCAATGCGAACTGAATGTCACGAGGAGGAGTTACTTTTCATTCAGGTTCGGTCTTCATCGGCTGGATTTTGTGCGTTCTTAGCCAACAATAGTTCGGTTTTTAGTTTATCTCCTAACTTAAAATGCAGTATGAATTAATGGATATCAAAAGAAGAGTCAAAGATTTTCAATATCATAATCTGACTGATTACCTTAGAGGCATTGCATACAACTTCAAGTTTTAAACAATAATAATGTGCATTTATTGTATTAAACAAAATAAATCAGAATCAATAAAAACAGGGTGAATTATTTACATTTTGTAGCCTATCCATTATCTGCAGGGGGCAAAACGTGCTTGGGGTGAAATGTGGGAAGCGAAATGCAAGGGGCCACTTTTTTGGACCCTCTTCAATATATGCTATAAAATGTTACAATCCATACTTTTCACCTTCTTTATAATTGTATCCTTCTCTCTAGAATTCCCATTGCATAAGTCCATGCGGGAAGGAGCTCCATTGCTAGTCTCCATTTAATAAGTTCTCTGTATTTTGACTCCTCAGTATCTCTTGTGTTTCTGTTGTTATGGCTTGTTTATTCTTTTTGAGGGGTTTTATAATTTCAGCATTGTCCCAGTCTGTGTGTAAGTCCTTATTGTATGATTCTATTGCCAGTGCTGTAGTTAACTTCCCCTTGGCAATATCATTTTTGTGCTCTTCTATCCTTTGGGCAGGGTTCGAGTGGTGATCCTATGTATGAAATTGTCTTCTGTGTTAGAAAGATAGAGAGTCAACAGATACAAGAATTCCAACCAGTTTTATAGTTTTATAAGAGTTCGTCGATGACATCATGATTATATGGAAAGATGATACAAAGATACAAAATTTTACTGACATTTACATTGGATAATTATGGCCTATTGTTAAAGAATAAGCAGCTTAGCCAGCAGAGTATACACTATTTAGACATAAAAGTAGTGATGGATAGTGGGATATTGAAAACATCAGTATATAGAAAACCATCATATGAACCTGTCCTTATCCCCAATTGGTCAAATGACCCTATAACATATAAGAAAGCTGCCTTCAGATATTTTTTCAAAAGAACAACAACATATAGTATTGAAACTGCAGATTTGAAAGATGAGATAGAATACATCATGAACATAGGAGAAGAGCATGGTACAGAAGATCATTTATAGAAAGTATTAGGAGGAATGTACAGAAAACTCTAAGAAGTACAGCTAATAGCAGAACACAGATAGAAAGGCAACCTAAACAACAAGAGAGTTATATGCCATGCTGTATAATTTCAAAAGGTTCAATTTTGTGGATAAAGATGCAAAGTCGTGAATTCTAATGAATTCCAGTAATATTAATTATAAACTAAACCTAATGGTCTGACAACTCTACAAATTCAGAGTTTGGCCTCAGCTCAGGTCTTTTTCTACTTTCTAACTTAAATATAATCAAATACAAAACAATCTCTCAAGAATTAATGTCTAACTGGCAAAAACAAAACCAGAACTTAAAACTAGAAGTATCAAATAAGTGTTAGATCTAGAACGACAAAAACAATGTTAGAAACTTATGCTAATAAATTGAATAAATTCTCAAAACAAAGTTAAATAACAAAAAATATAAATTTATTAGACTCAAAACACTTACAAAAATGTAAACAAAGCTTTATTTAAACACTAGTAAAGCAAAATTCAATTTATCAACCAAACTGATTTAATCTAAATTGAAATATCCAAAAATCAAAATATTCAATGTAAATACTAATTAACCTTTAGCACTCCACCACCTCGACTCCTTAGACGAACATGCTCCGTATTGCACTCCAATAACTCGGCAGCTTAGAAATAATTTAAAGCCTAATAATTTCTTTATATAACAATTACCCAAACGAATCTAGCCAAACTCCCCCTGGCGGATACAATTACCCAAACGAATCTAGCCAAACTCCCCCTGGCGGATAAAGTCCATATTAAATTTTTCTAAATGATTATTATTTTATTAAATTTAAGCTATGGTGCCACCATCACTAAGTTCCAAATTCTAAATAAATTAATTAATTATTAATCCAACAGATGGTGGCACCATAGCTTAAATTTAATAAAATAATAATCGTTTAGAAAAATTTAATATGGACTTTATCCGCCAGGGGGTGTTTGGCTAGATTCATTTGGATAATTGGTAATGGTTTAATCCCCTGTATAAAGTTTGCTTAAGAGTGATTTCTGTATTTTTGGTTAAATTAAGAAAAAATGGTAAAAATCTCAAATTCTATCATGTTCTTCATATTTCTATTGTATTTCTCAAAAATTTGATGTTACGTTGATCTTTTAATAAATTTTAAATCAACCCTTTAATTCGAACCCAATCCGAACCAGTTAACACATTTGTGATCTTTGCATCCCCCAAAAATTCAAGAACGGTTTGTCTGAATTTGTCCGACTTACTCTATCATGTTCCACATTTCCTTTTTAGTTTATTCTTACTTCTTTTCTACAGATATCTTGATCCAATAAATTATAATTAGGGAAAGTTTGGTCTCTTGTAAATAATATGATTTTGCTGTTTTCCACACACAAAATTCGATAAATTAGTTTTATTTAAAATTATATAAATTTCTATTTATCAGAGAAACAAAGCAACCTATACCACATTTGATGATCAACGCGGAAGTCAGCGTCCTAGATTATGGCAGGAAATATCTAACGTTTTTTCAAATCAGCTGATTGTTTGTTTACATTAGTTATATTTTAAAAATAACACAAAAATTTAAACAATAATTTTTGTGTTATCTGCAGTCGAAACAAGTAATTTGTAGACCAGGGGTGCATAATTATTGTCAAACAGCATCCATCCAAGGTGAACTACAGGGCCGATTTACCAATAGGCCGCGTCCTAGGGCCCTGCAATTCTAGGGGCCCCAAAACTATCAATCATTTTTCAACTTTTATAAACTTAATAAGAAAATATGGGATTTTTATTAAAGTGCTAGATAGAAGTAAAATTTTAAAGCTTGATTTTTATTAAAGTGCTAGATAGAAAGTAAAATTTTAAAGATTCGGTTTTTATTAAAGTGCTAGATAGAAAGTAAAATTTTAAAGGTTCCTTCAGTTATAAGGAGCCTTTAAAATTAGACGTAGCTGATTTGAATTTTTAGAAGCCCCAAAGCCTTGCTCGTCCTAGGCCCCTAAAATTGCAAATCCGGCTCTGCCTCAGGCTATGGGCTAGTTACATTATGTTGACTAAGGGGAGAGCCGTGACAACCCATCCCCTTTGTTTCAAAATGCTATTATTATTATAATTTGACTATTTTTTGAAAAATTAATGACTTAGAATGACTAAATACAGAGAAATAATTCACCGTCTGCCATTTTTAAAAGGCACTGAGACAAATCTTGAGTATAAAAACGTATAAAAAGCGATAATTTATCAAAAATCAGTGCTAAATCTGGCATACAGATGGCAGGATGATAGCTACATATACAACTTATAGCAATATTTATTAAAATAAATAAATTTTCAACAAAGTTGACATTCTCATACTTACCAATACTTCTTATAAAATAAAAAGTATTTATCACACATTATTTTAAGAAAATACGAAGAAAAATGGCTAATAAACAATTATTTTAAATATTTGTGTAGTAGAATACCATATTTCATCCGCTAGAGGGAGAATAGGATTGTTTGTTTACACAAGGTCGGGACACGGTATCGGATTACGCGCATTGGAATCACATTACAGAATAAATTATCTTCGTTTGTTGGAAAAGTTTTTTAGAATTATGAAGTATTTGGTATCATTACATGTGAAATATCAACAAGAATGTAAATATATCAGATTTTTTTTATCTGATGCCGAAATCATGAATAATTTGAAAAATTATATATATTGTTTACAATTAAGAAGATATAGACCTAATTGCTTTCATATTTTTTCTTTTGGTCCTTATTCCAAAATTAAAAAACGATATCAGAACACAGTATATGGACAACAAAATCCAATTTTTTTGTGCCAAGAAATTAAAATGCAAAAAAGTTATGGCAAAATATCGAAAATCAGATACCAAATTACATATTTAATGGAGCGTAAGGGGCATTTTTTTTAAAGGTTAATACTACTACCTCCACAACCGATACAAACTTCCAGCAATTGTAGATTTTTACAAGAAATTTGAATGCCAGTATTCCAGCTCTAGCTCAATACAACACCTCACTGTGTTGTCAGACGGGCGGTTTTATACTAAGTGATTACAGTCCCAAGGTTGCCTCATTTGCATAATTTCGCATCACAATATCAAATTTATTAGCTTACAGAGTAATTGATTCATGTCATCCTCTTTACAATTTAATTATATATCATTGATAAGAGATCATTCTTATATTCTCATATCGGATCAGTGGTAAAATTTATTTAGACGAGATGACATCATTAGCCAGGAAAGCTCATTCGGAAGACGGATGTCTGTTCTATAAACACATCATTGCAAACTACTGAGAGTGGAGAAAGTGGAAGTAAGTCAACTCTTAAACTAAAATATAATATGTTAGATAATACTGAAAATAACAATAAAAAATAAAAGAGCATAATAAAATAATAAACAGCATAGGTCAGAGTTAACCTCTTCAGAAGATAGCTAGAAGGACGGACAAAAAACTGGCAGAAGAAAGAGGATTGACAGTCTTTAGTGTGATTAGAAACAAAAAAACCCCTGAATGACTTAGAAAAGCAAGGAATGCACAAAATACCAGTGAAGGAAGTACTAACACAGAAGACAGTTTCATACATAGCAGTCACCACTCAAACCCTGCCTAAAAGAGCACAAAAATGATATTGCCAAGAGGAAATTAACTACAGCATTGGCAATAGAAGCATACAATAAGGACTTGCATAAAAAATGGAACAATGCTGAAATTATAAAAGCCATCAAAAGAAACAGGCCATAATATCAGAAATACTAGAGATACTGAGGAAACAAAATACAGAGAACTTATTAAATGATAGAGCAATTGAGCAATGCAGCTCCCTCCTGCATGGACGTATGCAATGGGTCTACTAGAGAGAAGGATATAATTATAGAGGGGGTGAAAAGTATGGACTAACATTTTATAGCAGATACAGAAGTATATCTCGTTAGACGATATATGTATAAGTATAGGTATACCTATATATGTTAGTATTTTATATATGTTATGTTGGTGTGAGTTATCTATAGAACTGAAATAAACTGGATTTGAAAAAAGAAATTCTGATTGAGAATAAGTTACCATAGCAACATCTTGTTGCCATAAATAAACGGTTAAATGTTCAAACTTATTCGAATTTTGGTAGCTTGAAGATGGTGGAAATACTGAAAACATTTGCTAATAAATTAAGAATTTAGGAGTGATCTCAACTGCTAAGAGTGCTTTGGTTTATTGGTGAGAATTCCCCTAATTATATGTATAACTTCAATTGGGAATTTGTTTCCCCAAAATTTTCTTTTCTAATTGGAATCAAAAATAACATGGAGGTGAATAATGCAAATCAAGTGCATCATTCACTATAACAAGAAAAAATTTTTTTCTTAGAATTTAGATTGATCATATTAAAAGAGAATAAAATTTTTTTCTAATTTGTGTTAAATCAAAATCGTGTTAAAAAAGATTTGTATAAAACAGAACTGGGTATACTGTATATGATCCATACCAAAAACCTAAACTCTTCTGCTATTGAAATATTTCAAAGATAATTCAAAAGCAATCGTATACAGAGGCGGATTTAATGGCGGGCGCACCGGGCGCGTGCACGGGGCCCCGACTTCTGGGGACCCACAAAACCCCAACCGTACACATTTTTATAATGCAATTATAATTATGTACACGTTTTCAATCAATAGTAAAACCTGATAGTATGTGTATATTTGCTTATTTTCATTAACAATCAAAGCCCAAATACAATGACAAACAATTACTGTATGAAAATTTTGTTAACCATGCTAACTTCAAACACATTGGGAGAATGCTCATTTTCTTGTATGAAAAGAGTAAAAAATTACCTTAGAAATTGGGGGAACGCTCATTTTCTTGTATGAAAAGAGTAAAAAATTACCTTAGAAATTCAATGTCAGAGGAAAGATTAAATAACATGGCTATTTTATATATAGCAGGGGTGGCCAAACTTCATATCACTACGAGCCACATATGAGAATCTCCAATACTCGAGAGCCTCAGTTTCTTTCTGGATCAATAAGAACAGCTCCAGTTTTTTGGATAATCTTAATAATGATTTCAAAAATTGTTTATTTCAAATGCATTTATTTCAGATAGATGCATATTACTTTTTACAATAGATAAAAAATAATATATCTAATTTGCTTCATATAGAGAACAATTTACTTAAAAGTTTTGATTGTGAAGAGATAATTGGCAAGTTTGCCAAAACTAAAAGCTAAAAAAACTTTATTTAAATATTTTCATATTTTAATTTCAAGTTAAAATTATATACATTTATACAATATTAAAAATTTTGTTGGAATAAAGTGTAAATAGTACATATGTTTTATTTATTTAAAAATATGGTCAATATGTATTTTTATTCCCTTGATTCTCTCTTTTTTTAAGGAGCCCAATATTTTCTTCTGCGGCCTCAACCTGTTTTAATCTGCCACTGATCGTATAGCAGGAAATTACTTACAAAATAATATAAAATAATGAAATAATAAAATACTGTACAAAATAATGATGATAATGTTTTATACTAGGAATATCCATAAGGTTGATTATTTAATGATTTTTAATTGATCACCAACAATATTTCAATTTTTCAAGTTTATCAATGTAAAATAAATATTTATCACATTAATAGATAATTTTATAATAAAATACTTTAAACAAGTAATATTTACATTTTCAATAAAATACAATTATATTTATTATACAAATACAGTAGAACCTTGATATCTCAAATCTCACAGGAACAAAAAAAATTCGACATAAAGAGTTTTCAAGATAGAGATTTAATATTAAATAAAGATTTTGATTTGTCAATAATACACACCATAATTTTTAATACTGTATAAGACATCTTTTTTTTTCATGAAAATTAGCATCTAAATACTCCTGCATCTTTAAATCAACCGTGAAAATATCACTGAAATAAACATGATCATATTGACAAAAACCTATCATCAATTAGAAGTGAAACTTAGAAAATGATACTATTGTACAGCATGTTCAGTATTCCGAGCATGACAAAAAAGTTCTTATTCCGGTTATCAGTAGCACATTTACTTTCTTTTGTTAAATTTAAATCCTTTGTTAAGACTCTGAAAGCAAGGGAAAATTTGTTTTTTTTTTTTTTAATTTCTCTAGCACAAAAATTATAAATTAATTTAAATCAAAATAAACAGCTCACAGTAGGCAGACGCTCTACTGATGCTGCTATCAGTCTCTATCACTTATTCTTGTCAGTTTAAAGCATGTGACGAGCACATCCCGCATGTATACTTCCCTCCCTATTTTCAGTCACAACAGACAAGTCTATTTGAAACTGTCTTGAATCTCGGTACAAGTACCTGACTTTACAATTGATCAACTTCCGGTGAGCTTAGCTCCTACGAGGTAGGTACAAAACTTTATGGAACCGACTGTACAATTCACTTTGTTATAGTTGATTGCAAACCATAATTTACTACAGTCATCATGAAACTAATAGACCTATTAAATTGTATGCTTTTATAGTCTATGTTATCTCACAAAGTGAAATATTTTCAAATCCATGTTTATATGGACTTTTTACTTTGTTTTGATAATAGCAGTTGTGATTTAAATTTGGCCAGACTTTTTAGGAACACCCTACATATTAGCTGGCATATGCTGTTTGGGTAATATTTAGATGCAATTAACTTATATGTTAATTTATATAAATAATAACCTATATTACATTCTAAAAGCTGTAGGAACAAATGCAAATAATCCATATGTCACCTAAATTTTGATAATTTTTATTTTATATTACTGACAATAGATGACACTAAGTGTTAAGCAGTGAAAGTAAGCCATGCAAGATTCCTAAACTGCTAACATTTAGCACTACTTATTGTCAAAATATAAAATAAAATTTTGACAAAAATTAAATGCCATCTTATAGAATTAAATAATCCTACAGAATTAAATTATTCAGCATTGATGAGATGCTCTTTAATAGCAGAATATCACTACCAAATTTCATAAAAATCTACTGCTTCATTCAAAATTTATCAGTCAGAAATACATAGCCAGACAGATATGATAGTAATCTTATAAGCCTCCTTTTAGCCTTAAAAATTATAAATATATGCATGGTAGACTACTAGCAATTTCTTGAAATTTCTAATAATTAGGATTTAAACAATAAGAAACCATTGTCAGTGTACAGTTCAAGAAAACACTGGAGAATAATTGTTAGCAAGAATTTGTAAAAAAAAAAGAAAATAAAAAAGTATAGGTGCTCCCAACTTATGATCATTTGATTTATGATAATTCTGATGTTATAATTGTCTTTACAATATTCTGAACTTGACTAGAAATGCTCTTTGTTTTATTAAAAATTTACAATTGACCAATTACTGCATAGTAGAGCAATCTCTTACCATCTTGGAGGATCTTGTCTTCCATTGTTTATTATTACAGTAGAGTCTCCATAATCCAACATATATGGTTCCAGGGCTTGTTGGATTTCAGAGATCTGTTGGATTATTGGATGTTCAATAAGAAAAAATGGAATTACACAAACGAATATGCTCAGTTTATTAAGACTTTCCTGTCACTGCTCTTACTATTCAAATCTTTCACAAAATCCTTAAGCTAGGTTGACACAATCAGAGCACACTCAGAACAAGTTTGCTTGGACGATGCATGCACATTCACTCGGATGCTACTTGGACCTTTTCATCCAAGTCAAGTAAACTCTGACAGCAACCAAAATACTTGGACCGAGTGGCAACCGATTGGAAGTTTAAGATGACGGAAAGTAGTAAACAATGATCGCGTAGGTAGGTTGAAGCTCTCATATTTGTGTCAAATGATGAAATTTTAGAATCAACGAGTCTTAAAAGTTCATCAAACTGAATATTAGTAAATCATAGGCAGTTTTGAATGTATTTTTACCTTCATTTTCCACCTCACACAAAAAATTGGAAGATGTGCCTAATTGCTCACACCTGAGCAATTATTAAGAGGGAGTTATGAAGCTGATCCATTCTCGAATCCATAACTTCTTCCATGTGATCTGTTTATTAATATAACAGCTCCTGCAATAATATATCATCAATAGCACGAGATACATCAATTCAAATCAGAATATAGAAAGAGTACACTTACACTATTTTACGGTAAACAGTGTACTGAACTTAAAAAATAGTTCAATTATAATACCTGCGCAATGAACAAATAGCGACTGACAATTTGTTTTACATCATTTTTTCTCTCTCATACATGGACAAGTTGTGACCATGGTTGTGACATGAAAATTTCATGTGGCAACACAACAGTTCGCAGAGTGTCGGAATGGCAAAGAGCCGGACTACAAAGACTCAACTATACTACTAAAATAACTATTATTGTCACTCATTTTTGACTTAGTTTTTTTTTTCAATCTATAATGGGGTGATAACTCCATCATAAGTAGAATAAGAACTAGTATTTTATTTATTATAACAAAGATAATTTTAGTTTTTCTTATATTGAAGATTTTATTTGGAATGATTTTTTGCAGATTAAGTCTTCAAATTATTATATATTTGTTATAAATATTATTATAATATAGATTTTTTATTTGTTTCTTATAGAAATTCATCTCTATCTAATTTTAATAATGCATTGTCATCAAAACAAACTGATAAAAGAGTAACAAATGAGTCATCATTTATTACAAAACCACCACCTGATTATAATGAAGCAACAAAGCAATTAGTTAAATCACAACAGGTATTTTAAATTATTAAATATTTGTCTTTTTTATTAATTTAATAAATATAAATGTTAATGCTGTATTTTAATTTATTAAATTAATAAGTAAACTGTAGATTCACATATTATTGAACAGATTTCTAACAGATCATCTGATGAGAGAGTTATTAAAAGTCAAGCTGTTGATGATGTTTTGGAAATACTAATAAAAAATGGAGGTAAATTTAATTTTCATTAAATTTTTGCATTAGTAATTTCTTGAACTGATGATAATATATTGAAACAAATAAATGAATTCTTTAGATATCATACATAATATCAACTTTTTTTATAGATGAAAGTAAAAATTTAGTTTTTCAAGATTATCAAAATGTCCCAGTTTTTTATTTAAAATATGGATTGTAATTTGCAGTTTGAATTACATATTTTAATTCAAATAGTTTTCAGTTATCATCAATATTTATATGTTGAACAAATGATTTATTACGTGAGAATATTACAGTGAGTGATCGGTTAACGAACAAATCGGATAACGAACACTTTGGCAAAAGATTTTTATGTTCGGATAACAAACACTTCACAGAACAAACTGTGTGACTGGCGGAATGACAGGTCGGCCGGATGGCCACATTATAAAGCTCTGGCTTATCATCCTGGAGGATCTGGGTCCCACTCCACCAATTTTTTTAGGAGGGGTCCGGGCCAGGGCAATTCAACCTCATCCTTCAATCTGGTCCTTAATTAACCTAACGGAATGACAAGCTTAGGCCTTGCATGTTCATAGACATATCGGTAAAGATGGGAGAACAGTAGTTTTTACTGATTAAAATGAACTCGGAGACAACCTAAAACAAATGAAAAATTTATTAAAGAAGGCAGAGATTTTACAACATTTTGGTCTTAGAATGCACCCATACCAGGTTGATGTCAATAGGCTTGGGAATCTCTACAACGACAATACTATTAATCACTTCCGAAAAATCCTGGAGAAAAGCAATCAAAATTGGACAGATTCTTTAATGGAAAATAAACATCATAGATTAAAATGCAAAATTATATTATTGTTATTACATATAAATAAATGTAGTAAGAAATTATATAAATTTTTATTTAGAAAATAAACATATAAATGAAAATGCAAGATTATGAATGTATATATTATCGAAAATAAACATAATAGATTAAAATGCGAAACTATGTAAGTATATATTATGAATAAACATAATAGATGAAAGTGCAAGACTATGTATGTATATATTATTGCAATAATCATATAAATGAAAATGCAAGATTATGTATGTATATATTATTGTTACTTACTAAATAAATGTAGTAAGAAATTATATAATTTTTTATTTATGTTTTTTGAGTCTCCTGAACGAATTAATCAAATTTCCATAAAAACCTATGGTAAATCAATAATCAGTTAATGAACAATTTGGATAACAAAAATTGTCTTGGAATGGATTATGTTCGTTAACCAATCACCCACTGTATTAATTTTAATAATATAAAGTGTACAAAAAAGTGTGAATTCTTCCCCCATTATAAAGGATCATATTTATATATAAATGAAAATATGAACAGTCATATATTACAAATCTATATATTTGTAATAACATAATCAATAAGATAAAATGCTTTGTTACGAATATGCCAGATTGCATTATTTGCACAAACTGACATGCCACTGAAGACCTTTACAATCATACAAAAATTATTTTTGATTGGCCTGTGTATAAGCTGTTCCCCATTTATAAAATTTGTTTTTCTTTATAGAATTTCTCAGTTTGTATACATTTGGTATGTGAGGGAATTTTCTACAAGTGATAAAACATAAAATATTTCATTATACAAAAAATTTTATTGGCCAAGAAAATTTGTAATGAAAGTACAAATCATTTTGTAAATAAATATAGTTCAATACAGATTATTCAGGCTAATGATAAGAAAGTAAAGCTTGAATATTAACTTTTTCTCATTCTGTCCTATTTCATATTCAACAAATTTTATTTTTTTTAGAAAATGCAATAATCTGTATTCTTAAATATTTCCAAATTTCTCCTCATGAATTATCATTAATTTCTTTGATGGTAAAACTTATTAAAATTTATTAAAAAGAAACGATTCTATATACAGAAATCAAACTTTTATTTTTAAAAAATTTTCCCTCATATTTAAAAAATCACTTATTAACATTTCCAAGAACATTTGCATTATAAACAATGTATAATGATTCTATTTTAGTGTTTGACACTTTCATTAATCACTGTTGGAAATAGTAACAAGACAAACACTAAAACAAAATCATTATTTCCTGCAATTTTTAATCCTGTATTACATATATTTTTTTCAATCCCTGTAGGATTTTGAGATTTAAAAAGTGATCTTTATATAGATAAGATTGCTCATCAAATGCTCTTAATCTTCTAAGGTTTCAAAGTTCTATTCTTTTATTTTAATTCAAAGAATTTATTTCATATTAAACAGCAAAAATAAAATCTAAAATCATTGAAAGATTTCAGAAATGTTTTTGTTACAACACATTTTTGAAATTTTTATGACTTTAGATTCTATTTTATCTGTTGGCAAAGTGATTCTAAAAAGATCATTACATTTGGAAGTGATAAAGATAATTAATGATTGTTCAGTTTGTTTTAATCTTTAATCATTGATGATGCACTGAATATATTTAATTCAAGTAAGTTTTTAATTATTAACTTTGAACTGTTATTTTTTAAGGAATTATTAAAATACTGTATTTTCTGAATAGAAAAACAAATTTAACAATCAAAGGTTTAATGTATATAGTTTAATTATTCATTGGTATTATTTATGAAGAAATTATTATAATATACATATTAATATTTCTTTCTGTTTGTTTTTAAAAAGTTTTGAAAATAAACTATAGGTCAACTCAGTTTATAAAATTCAGATATAAGAGATGCCAATTTTACATGCAAATATAATCTATACCAAAACTTTATTTACAATCCATTACCCCAATTTTACGAGAAATTTGTAACGAATAAATGTGTAAAAAGTTGAATAAGACATCTTTTATTAATGTAGAGGAATTTAAAATGTGCCAATATCGTCTTTTATATTTTTTTATGCTAGGAACTTTCATATAAAATTTTCAAGAGGATGGAATCCAAATTCAATCCTGGATCCTCTGGGGTGAAAGCTGATGCATTTTCATTTAGAAAATCCAGCCAATTTCATGATGGGGTTAGTCATAAACTGATGGATGAAGTTCATCTGCCTAGGCCCAAATCCCTGTAGACATTTAGAGATGTGTGTTTAAAATTGAATATAAATAGCCCAGGTGATAAGCTGGACTATTTGACAATTGACAATATAGTAGACAAATAGAGATATCAATTAGTTAGGGAAATAGCATATTTTTTAATTTATATAATTTTTTATGTTTTTTTCATTGTGTTCACGATGAAACATTTAATACCATATTATATCGTTGGTTTTTGAGCTTGATGTTCCTAATGAATTATTATGGTTGTTATTGTTGTTTTCTTACTTTGAATATTTTATGAAATTGCTAAAGAACAGTAGATATTAGCTTTGGATACATTTTTCTTTCTAGTTTAATGCTGTTTTTCACTCAGAGATTAGTAAACAGTGAGGCCATTCCTGAGATAAATTGCTGACTGCCCAAACTGTGCATGAGTGAGTCTACTAACAGGTTCTAAAAATTTGCTACATTGGATGAATGGAAATGCTTTGACTTTCCATTAGATAACTGAGATGAAATTCCAGTCTTCTAGTGGGTTTCCTCTTTGAGAAATTTGAGGATTCTAGATCAAGATTCAGCTTTTTGATCCTCACCTCTATAGTCTCACTAATTTCTCCATGGATATTAGATCTATAATAGGGATTGAATTAGGACTACATAGTAATCAGAAAATGATTGAATAGTGGCATTAAGAAAACACATATTCAAGGATGGGGAAGATCCAGGTTTCTTTAAAAGTATGTGTAGATATGGGACTTGAAATTGAACCAAATTAACACCAAATATTTTCTTGTAAATCCCATATTTACAAGAAAATAAACAATTTAAATAAATCTTAAAATTTATAACTATTGTATATGAAACACACTCATGTAATGTCACTGATGTCATTGGTCTGCTTTATGTATTCTTTCTTATTAGTGAGATTCACATTATTCAACATTGAAACTTTCATTATTTAAATGTTTCTGGTAAAGATTCTTAAATTAAAATTTTGCTTCAATTTGCATTTCTCGTTTAATCTTGTAAATCAGAATTTAAAAGACTATAAAAGTAAATAAAAACTTGCTTAGTTTTTACATTGATTCTCACAATAATAAATACAGCACTTTCTGCAGTAAAGTATTATTCCGTTACGATTTCAAGGGCTTAAATTTGGCTGGATTATTTAGGTTTATGTAGATAATTATCAATGATCAAATAATTTTTTGCAAAAGTGAAAATTTTTCTTCACAAAACAAAAAAATGATAGATTTATTTTCTTCATTAAATTGAAAATTCGTAAACCAAGGGATACCCAAATAAATTATTAATATTTTTTATTATAATGATACTAAAATTGTTTTTATTTAATTAAGAAAAACATGAGTAAAACTAAAAATAATATAATAATCATAATATAACATAATCCTATATACAGTTGACTCTGCTTAATTGGCACACATTGGGACTAATCTATTTTGGCCCAATTAAGCAGTTGCCCCAATTAAACGAACTAATAATAAATTCTAAAATAAAATATGTAATACGTAAGTAAATAAATAAGTAGGTAAAAGAATAATAATTAGGTACCTATTTTAATGCTTTATTAAACCAAAATTTGGAAAATATTTCCAAATTTCCAGAAAATTTGGAAATATAATCCAATTATCCTATTTATAATCCAAATATCCAGAAAATATTTGGACTATAAATAATGAGGAAAAAATAAATACATACATGATAAATTTTACAATTTCAAATTTTAATTCTGCAAAAATGCATCAAGTGTAGTCTGTCTTTTGATTTTGGTACACCAGTTATATCAACAAGTCTACAATGGCTTGTATTAAATATCTGGCTTTTAATTTTATCCTGCAAAGCAATTTTACTTGAAAGAGTAAAATCATTTTTTGGCATCTTGGCAAAGATTTAAATGAATATCACTAGGTACAGTAATGATAGACTCTTAAGCAGATGCATAAATTTCCAGACACATGGCGATAAATAACTGATTCACATCATGTTAGTGTTGCCAAATGTTAGTGTATGTAGTGGTTGACATTACTTCCAAAAATCCCTAAAATATGTCAAAAATTGCTAAATTCCTTTTCTGCTACTGTCCCAATTAAGCATTTAAATTATGTATTAGTTTGGTTTCTGTTCTTTGAGCTTTTCTGCTACTGGTCCCAATTAAGCATTTAAATTATGTATTAGTTTATTAATTTGGTTTCTCCCAATTAAGCGTTTAAATTATGTATTAGTTTATTAGTTTGGTTTCCGATAAATTATGTATTAGTTTATTAGTTTGGTTTCTGTTCTTTGAGATTTGGCCCAAAAAAGCGCTGCCCCAATTAATCGGTGGCCCAATTAAGCGGAATTGACTGTATTTGTTAATAAAATAATAAACATAATCTTTTATCTTATATTATACTTTATATTGAAGTTATGCAAGAATTCTCTGACTAAAACAAATCTAGATTACATAAGTTTAACTTTATATAAAAATTTTTATCATATAAAATATTTTAAAAATTATCTTTATAATTTAATATACGATATTATTCAGCAGTTTTACACAGTGATTATGAAAATATTATAGAAACAGATATTGTTACTATCAATAGTTAATACACAATAATAATGCTATTGTATGATATACCAATATATATATAATTTTAGATTGTATTATGATAGTTATAGCATATAATGTTTTTTTATTATATAATGACTTTTATAAAAATTATAAATTAAAGTACAATAGAGTCATCTTTTTTAAAGTTTAATATTATCTGAGGGAAATGACAGTTCACCTCATGTTGAAATTTTTTAATTCTATTTACAACTGTTTTGGTACAAAAATAAAAAAAAACTCAATATGAAGTGAATGACAATTCATTTTTATATTATACAGGCAATCCCCAACTTAAGTAGATCTGTACATATACAGGTTAATTTAAGTTAAAGAGCTGGGCCCAAACCTGGTCTCCTGAAAAAACTGAAAGTATGGGACTCTGAATTGAATCTGGATCTTTCAAGATGATAAGTGATGTTGATTTAAGTGCTTATTCTTGAATAACTATTTTTGATAGTTATTCAAGAATTAGTCTTTGTAACCCATTAGTATTCTATAGAGTATAGAATATGGTTTAGCATACATAGATTTGATTTATGTGAGATTTTCACAGAACAATCCACCTACATAAGTCAGGATTGGCCTGTATAATAAAAGTCATTATATTCAAAAATAGATCTAACTTAAAAATAGAGTATACATGAAGTTAATGTATGCAAATATAATTTATTTAATAATAATTTACCAAACCTTCTGTGTTATTTAAGTTTTTGATTATATGAGATACCTGTGGTTCACATTATCTCGAATAATTGAGAGTCTGTTGTATACTTTTGAATTAATAATAAGAGAGAAAAAATGTATCATCATAAACATCTTAGTAATTATCTATTTTTAAAGTTTATTACAAAGAATGAAGAAAGCACTGGAAATTTTAATCAAAGCACTAAAAACAATTAATCAAAGCACTGGAAATTTTATTTAAGACAAAATCTTTAATTTTTATTGCTGTAGGATAAAAATTAATGAAATTATGGCATAACTTATTTAAAAATTTCTTAAAGTAGCTATAAAAACCAATTGAGATGATGACATAATTGTTTTCAAATTTAAAGTTAAAAGAAACTATTTTTTCTTATTAAATACTGTAGATTAATTTACATTTCAGTATAATAATTTTATTTTTAAATTTTTTTATATGATGAAGATTTCAGAAAGAATGAAATTTAGTAAAAATTAATAAATATATGAAAAACAAAGTTTTAAAGTATAATACAATTAATTATATTTTTTGTTAAAACATAAATGTTATATTCTTGTATTTATTTTATGACTAATTAGACATAATATAAGAGATTACAAAATAAAATTCTAAATATATTTTACCTACAATTAATACTTCCTGATTTGAGTTTAATGTTGATATAGCTTTGTTAGGACAAGTAGACAACATCTGGTTGATAGGTCCAGATTGTCTTCTAATAAAATATAGTTTATGTATCTTTAAGCAGGCAATTGTTTATTATATATATTAATAACACATTAGTTTTTATATTTGTGCCAATATTCTTAACATTCATAATTTCATCATTTTTAATTAGTTGATTAAATTTATTAATCATTTTGTAATAACTAAGAAATTATTTCTATAAATTGCTCAAATATTCTTAAATATAAATTTGCAAATGCAATGAATATTAATTAATTTAGCTGATATAACAAAAAAATTGTGAATGCTGTAATTAAGGAAATCATGTTAAACAAAACTTTTTCTAAAATCTAATATAAATTACAAATGACTTATAAAATACTAAATTAATACAAATATATAAATTTAATATTAACCCAATATTTTTATAGCTCTATAAGCAGGCGTATTAATATACTTTTATAAGTTACACTCAAATTTTATATTACAGTTTTTTTACTTTGTTTAATCCGAAGCACTTTCGACATATTCATAGCCCTCTTCAATGGTGCAAACTTTAATTAGTTTAAAACATCAAATGTAGAATATAAAAATTAATTTAAATTAAAATCTAGTTATTTAAATTGTTTCTATTGTAACAAATTTAAATTTCTTAATTTAAATTAATTCTTATATATAATAGCTAATGTTAACCATTAGAATATCAAAATTTAATTTCATTGTAAGAAGATTGCAAAGTTTTTATTTTGAAAATGCAATTATTAAAATTTTTTCAAATAGTATGGCTATAAAATTTATTTTTAAGATTATTTGTTATATAAATCAAAATCATTTTTGGCATTAGTTTTCGTTATATATAGAATATATATTTTGATTCCTAGGACAAGCAACACGAAACATGCCATATATAAATATATTCCAATCATCTACTTTCTCAAGTCCAATAATTATAAAAACAATAGAAATAATATTTAATCATATTATTCTTCTGTGTTATTGAATTGTTTTAATTTATAATCCTGCTGATGAAGGCTTTTTAAAGTTGAAAATACTCCAGGTTTTGTATATATAATATGATTAAATATTATTTCTACCTGTTTATGAGCTTGTTTTTATAATCAATGAAAATATTCCTGTAAATTATTATTTAATTTTTGTACTTTTTAAAATACGATATCATGATATATGTTTTGATTATTCCATCATAGTTCTCTCTCTGATGATGTTGTCAATTATGTAATATCAAAAATAATAACATTCATCAAGTTTATTATTGTGCAACTTAAGGTGAACTTTAAGAACTATAAAAATATTCTTCATTTATAAAAATTATATTTAACTGAAGCAATATTTGTTTACATAGTACAGAATCAACTGAAAGAATGGACATGCAATTTTATAATTTCTATGTATATAGTATTGTAATTTTTTTTATTTCAGCTTCAATTTTATTTATTAAATAAATAAAATTGCATGTATAATTTTTGCATATTGTATATCACTTATATGATGTTTTTATTTGTATGCATGAATTTTATATAATACTTTGTTTTATTCTTTACATGATAAAAACAGAAATAATTATTGAATGTTTTCATGATTGCAAAACAATTTAAAATAAACTTTTTATTTGTATTAGCATTCAGTCACTCTAAAATATTTTATATATTATTGAGCATGAAGGAGTAGGATAAAAATAATTTATTTCATCAGAAGAAATCAAATCAAAATATATAGATTTAATAGTCTTATAGCTTTAGAAGAAATCCTGATGGGATATTATTTTGCATGTTAATAATTATAAATTTCATTCTAGTTATAAGTAATATGTTTTTGCTTTGCCTTTAAACTGGCATTTTAAAAAATTGTATGTATTATGCATTGTTCAGTATACTGTAAACTTTTATATTTTTTGTTTAAAGAATTTAAATTTTAATAAAACATCAAAATTTATTATAGAATTTATTTTAAATTATTGCATATGATTAATATAATTAAGAGCATTAATTAGCTTATGTAATTGTTTATAATAATGTAATGTTAAGTTCAATTTATTAAATTTTTTATTTCGTGTGTTTATGATAATTATTATATATTTATATATATAATTTATTGTTAATTATGCATTTTTAGGTTTCATGTCATGAATGACGAAACAAACTGAAGCATCTTGAGTTCTCTTTGATTTGTGCTTTTTGAATTTAAAAAAATATATAACTCTGAAGATATAGGTTGCAACCTCTGAAACCAATTATAAGGTTGAAACTATTTTACGAATAAATTTATACCAATTATTTTTTAATAAACATTTTATATATAATTATGCATGTACTTTCAATCTTTATATGTAGATCGAATGTACTTGTGTAACTCTAAAATAAAAGAAACTATTGTAATATCAGTTTTCAGTCATTATTTAGCTTATCTTCATTCTAATAGCTAATATAAAAGTAACATGAAGGTAGTAAACAATAATAAATATTTTATAAAAAAATTAATAGCAGATTTAAAAATCTTTCAGAATCTTGTAGAATTAATTTATAAAATTTTCAATAAACTAATATTGAAACAAATAAAAATAATTTTTCACAATAAAGATTAATAAATACATAAAACAGCATCATACTGAACAGAAATTAGTATAAGGTGATATATAAAAATTTGCAGTAAATTATTTGTTATTTTACCTAAATATTGTTTCTGTATTAATTGAAAGATTGTTTACTTGCAAAATTTTACTTCCTTAAATAAAAAAAAATAATGATAAATTTATAAATATTCATAATTTTTATCATTTACATTTTGAACATTCAACAAATAATTACAATAAATTTATTATTTGAGAATATACAAACTATAAAATAAAACATTTTTTATTTTTACAGACAGAGGGAAAAAGTTGTACAATGAATATTATTTGACTTTTAGATTTGTAGATTAGCAAACTTAAAAATATGATATAAATATAAATTTACTTTTTCTAAATAAATTTATAAATATTTTCATACAATAAATATTAAGATGAAATTTTAAGAACACCAACCTATATATTCTATACAAAAATACTGCAAGGTATCCTATTTTTTATAAAAATAGGATACCTTGAAGTTTATAAATGTTTTATCTATCTGTGTTTTTTATATATATATATTTAATTATTATTTTTCTATTTATTTCACATTAATTTGAATATTTTCTGAATTATTATTAAATTTTTTAATATAATAAACTAAATGGGTTGATAATTTAAAACATAGGGGGCGAATTGTCGGAGGCGAAATGCAGGGGGCGAATTTTCCGTAAACCGGCACGCAAAAGCGTTACCATTCGGCCATCCGGCCGCCATGTATCGTCGATTGGGCTATTCAAGCAATAAGACGAAGAAGAATCTAACAGAGGGCGTTTATGTACTGTGGTGTACATCCATAGTGCTCATAAAGGGCTGAAACAAGTTGGGAAACCCTTGTTCTTAAATATGGCTCCGTGCTGAACTGTGGTGGCGAAAGATTTTTGCGGTTCGAGTACTTCACCAAATATCCGAATTGGCCTTAAATCTGCATAATACTGCTCTTTGCTGTATAAATAATGTTTAACAATGTACACAGATGTGCTCTGTTCGATTCTTCATCATCTTATTGCTTGAACAGCCCTATCGGCGGTACATGCGGCACTTGTGAATTCTTACAACCGTAAGTGATATTAAAAAACTTTTAAAACAAAAGTTGTTTGTTTTTCTGTTCTATCCAATTATGCAAAAATCGGGATCGGTTTCCATTGAAGATTTCAAAGTTGATCCCTTATACCGCTACTTCCGATGACCCCACAAAGTTTTTATCATGACCATTCGATTCTTCGGATATACTTTGGTCATCAAAATTTTTACCTCTACTTCCTATCTCATCGCGTTTCCGAGAGAAAAGGGTGGTACGGTGCTAAGAAACACCCTGTATATATTGATAGATGGTATTGTGGTAAGAAATCCGATTAGTTATATGTTACCCCTTGGTGGAACCTTTTACAATTACAGAATGATGTTATTAATTTTACTTAATATTACTCTACCATTACCATTACAAAATGAATCATTATAATTAGAAAATATGCTATAATGTATTATATTAATTTTAAAAAGTTTATTTTTTAAACTTTTATATTATTATTAATAATTATAATTTTTCTCCACAGGAACATATGGACCAATGGCCGAAATGGGCAGAAAAAGAATACTTAGAAGGATATACTAGTTATTTTCCTTTTCCAGAATATATTTTAAAGAAAATATTCAATATTACATCAGGTAATTCATATTATTTATTTTTATGCTGAAAAAAAAGAGGACAAAATAATAAAGATTAATTATAAATGATTTTACTTTTCGCAATAATTCAGGTAAAACAATTCCTAAGTTTCAGGTTAATTTTTTTGTTTTTAAACGAAAAATTTATAATTTTTCATCTTATTAATTTTTAAAAGTTAAGTTTAATAGTTGAAAATAGTCTTTGAAAACACTTGTCTTTTACCATTTAATACATTTTGTTTATAATATGTTTTTTTTTTTTTTTTATATTCTTTAAAAATAAAAATGATGTAGAACTTTAGTGAAATATTATTTTTCAAAATCGATAGTTTTACTATAATTTACTAATTATTTTAATGAGATCAAATCTGAATTAAAATACATTCATACTTCAAAGAAATTTTGTGAAATATTTCCCGATTTTCCGTAATATACAGGGAGTATCTTACTACCCATACCACCCTTTTTTCTCGGAAACGCAAAAAGATAGGAAGTAGGGAGAAAAATTTTGATGACCAAAGTATATCCGGAGAATCGAATAGTCACGATAAAAGTTTTCAAAGTTGATCCCTTGTGCCCCACTAGAAGTAGGGGCACAAGGGATCAACTTTGAAATCTCCAATGAAAACGTATGGCGATTTGGGCATAATTGGATAGAATTGTGAAAAACAAACAACTTTTGTTTTGAAAACTAATTGGATAGAACTGTAAAAATCAAACAACTTTTGTTTTGAAAGTTTTTAATATCATCTACAGATTGTGAGATATCACAAAAAAAGATGCTGCCACATGTACCGCCGATTGGGCTATACATGTAATAATAAGAAGAATCTGACAGCGAGAGTCTGTGTAACGGCGTTCAGAAAGGCTGAAACCTTGACTGAAACAAGTCCTGGAAACTCTTGTTCTTGAGTATGGCTCCGTGCCGAACTATGATGGCGAAAGGTTAGGATAGGTTAGTTTGATTAAGCCGTCATATCGCACGAGGCTTGTACTGTATCTGGCGACAGCCACTTATAGAGCCCATTACACGATGACCAACACCCATGATGGGGTCAACCGGATGGTTGAAGAATGGGATTCAGCGGGTTGGACCCGGATCTCTTCTGAAAAACTGGAGGTGTAGGATCCGGATTTAAATCCGGATTCTCCAGGGTGGTAAGTCACAGCGACGTGATGGCGAAAAACTTGTCGCATCTGCGGTTTGAGTACTACCACCGAATACCTGAATTGGTCTTAAATTTAGATAATACTGCTCTGCTGCTTCAATAGTGTTTCGCAATGTACACAGACACCGTGCTATGTACACAACATCCGTTTATCGGATTATTATTATTCTTCTTGTTAAAATAACCCAATCGGCGGTACATGTGGCGGCATCTTTTTTGTGATCTCACAATTCGTAAGTGATATTAAAAAAAACTTTCAAAACAGAAGTTGTTTGAAAGTTTTTCTAAAAGAGCTCTATAGTCGTTAGTCATTGGGTGAAAATGGAGTTTTGGGAAATGATTGAGGACTAGCTTATATCCTCTGATACACTATATTCCCTATTTATCATAGACGTCATTATATGTCATTGTTAATATGGTGAATCTGAATGATGTAAAAACCAAATATTTGTTTTGCCTTTTTATGTAAACATTACAAATCTGCCTTCGTTATAATATGGCAAGTCTACAGTAATAGAAATCTTTAAATTTGCAATAAAATGAATAATTTTTGTACAATTTATTGATCTGTGTGTTATTTTAAGTATATATGCCTGTTTTAAGTATTATTTTGAGATTAGTTTCAAATAAGTTTCTTTTTGAAATATAAAGTCAGTAGAAATGACGCGGATAAACCACACGATTTAATTGCTTAGAAGTTAGTTTATTGACTCGAAGATGTCGAAGGGTCAAAAGAGGGCCAAAATAATTAATGTATCGCTATGAAATTTTTAGGATATAAATTCGCAGAATTTTTTTTAATTCCCGAGTTTTCTTGAGAATTGGGAATGAGATTTCTTGTAAATCTCGAGCACAATCACTATGTATGAGAGACAAAAATTTATCAAATATGATGCGTATTCAAATATTTTTAATTAATTTAGACTAAACTGATAATAGGAAAACATTTTCTTATTAAAATTTTAAAATTAAGATTTAAATTGATTTTAAATTTTTTGAGTAATATTTATATTTTATCTTAAAAATTCTATTTTGAAAAGACTTTGCTCTTTTTCAGTTTGAAACAAAATAATGAATAAATACGAGTAGATTACTGGACAAGGTGTTTAGAGAAAAAAAAAAAAAAAAAAAAAAAAAAAAAAAAAAATTCTCGACAATCGGGAATGAGATTTTCTTGTAAATTTCGAAATTTCTCGAAGCAAGAATCTGGAGCACAGTCACTATTCTGTGGTATCAGAAATGAGCCAATCAGTTCTTTTTAATTTAAATCTTTATTGATATTTAAAAGCGTTGCTGTATTCAATAAGCATGAAAATATAACTTTTAAAAATTATAAAATATTGTTCGATTTTAATCGAATATAAAGTAAATATCAGGATTTTTAATAAAAATATTAAATAATTTAATTAAATAAATGTTTTAATTAAATTATTCTACAAATTAAGTCTATTGATTTACAAAACGAATGTTTCAATTTCTATTTTCATCAAATGTCTTTCGGTCAAAATATTGGTAATTCAGAAATTAAACAGATAATTATTTCTTAGTCAATATACTCTGTTAATTGAATTTAATGATTTAATGCTATAAAAATGTAAAATTTCATAATAGGAATGAACTATGGTTATATTTCATGTTACGCAAATAACCTGTTCCGGATTTTTTACAGAAGTAAATGCAATCGTAAATATTTGTTTGCTATATGATTATGTAAACAAATATAAATTGTACACATTGTATTTCGTATTATACACTGTAATTACTGAATCGAAAGGATGTGTAGGCCTAGTCCCGTAAGTTAGGTTAGTCTACTTTAGACAGTGAATTATACTATAAAATTTATATTTCTATAATAATTTTATGTAAATTTCTAAATAAACTTTTTAAAAGTTAAATTTATATACATCTTATGTAACGTACGATATTTATTAGAATGTTTATCAATTAAAACGTTTCATACAGTCTGTAAAACTAACTCACCTGCGTCTTTTATTACTAAATTTACTCACAAACAAGCTTTTAATGAGCAAGAAAAATAGCAATTTTAATGTGCCAAAATATTTTTATAGCATCTATTTATTTTTTTATATAAATATTTTATTTTGATAACATTAAAATCACTATTTTTGTGCTTAAAGACTTTTTTCTGAGTAAATTCAAACTTTTACTGCAAAATTATTTATACATTACATCCAATATTAAATATTCACAATGATTTTTATTTAAATTTTTTTTTTACAAATTTAAAATTACCTATTCAGTCGCCTTATGATTAATTTTAAAGCATGAAAATCTGGTCTTTCGTTATGATCTTCAGCCCAGCATCTTTTTATCATTTGTTTCACTTCCTCTTCGCAAACATCGTCTTCGAGAATTGGACGAAACGGAGGATTTTGACCGTTTCGGACATTCTGTACAATTTCTAAAATAAATATTTCCAATTATAAAAAAATTTATTGTGATTTTTAATCATATTCATTAAAACTTTAAAATAATTTATGAATATTTATAATTGAACAGCTAAAAAGCAAATGTGGAAGATAATTGTTGAGATTGCTGATTTTATAAAAAGTCATGTATCGATTCTTGTGGTAAATATTACTAATATATAAAAGAATATAATAAATTTGATCTTCAAATTTTCTTTAAAAATTATATAAAATAATAATTTTTTTCCTCAATTTGTTTTAAAGGATTTGACTTTTTAATTTTTCATTCATCTGATTATATATGATCTTTATCAGATTTGAATATAAATAATATTTCTGAATAGAATTATATTAGTAGGGTATTTATTTAAAGTTACTTAATTATATTAATTAAAAAATAATTGAGTTGACACAATACATTAATGACTATTTTATATACATTCTGGATTGTAAGTCTCAGTGGATAATTCTAAATTATTTAAAATTAATATCTATTTTAAAATTTATGTAAGTTAAATGTAAATTTAGATATATATTCCAATTATTTGTCACCCGATAAATCATTTGTCTCTTATAATATTAATTTAGCTAATTTATGTAGGTAGCACAATGAATATTAATTCATAAATTTAAAATGATAAATGATTTCATTCTATTCAAATTTAAGATTTCAATGCTTATCATAAATTTCAAATAATTTTCACATTGAAAATTCTTATAAAATATAATCTATTAATAAATTATATCAATAAAATTTATATATGCTCAGAACTGTTTTTAGATTTTCTTCAATCAAAAATTATATAAATTTTAGTATAATTTATATTATTGAAGTATAAAAACTATACTGTATATATTGTATTTAAAATAACATAATAAATTATTATATAATACTAATTCACAATCATTAAAATATCATGATGCCTGAATATAGCTAAAGTATTATTTTTGCATCAGTTTCTGAGTCTAAGTATTTGATTATTTTTTAAATAAATTTGCTTTAAATAGTTTCTAAAAGCTTTTAAATAATGACTTCTATATTTATACATAAACAGATACATAAATAAAGTACATATAAATAAATTCAGATTTCTTAAAAAAATATCTTTTGATAAGAAATTCGAAATTAACAACTTATCACATCAGATGATGATAAAAAAATATGCCACATTTTAAAATTAAAAATATATAATTAATATTATAAATATCATAACAGAAATTAATATTAAATTAAAACGCATAAAAAGTTTAACCATAAATTTTGTCAGAAATTTTATATAATTTCTGACGTTTTTATAAATCATCGCTCATTCTTTCAAGATGGCACTTACTCGAATGACGTCGATATTTCGATAGTTCTATCATTTCATCATAAAGACCTTCAGTGGTTCCTCGAATCTTGTCCTTATACATCTTATATGTACTTTTATCCGTTATGTATTGCAAATTTAAACGCAAAAATGTAGCTCTGTTGCGCTATATAAGATGATGTAAATTGACGTCATACCTTTGGGGCTAAGTTCGAGGTCTCCTAGAGAAAATGTTCCCTGCCGTGTTATGATTTCATGAGAGATGATGGAAAAGGAATAGACGTCACCTTTCTGGGTTCCTTCCGGTGGAGGAATAGACATGCGTAAAAGTTCTGGTGCGGTCCAAAGTTTTCCTGAGGAAAAATTTGATCTTCATCACAAAATATTTTTATGGGTACAATCTTGAATATTTTGCTAAGAAAGGTAAAGTCCAGTTTATCTTTTTATATGTAAGAAATGAATCTGGTTAAAATTTTAAAATTTTAATATGAATAAAAAATGTAATTTATTATATTTAAAATCATTAAAAAAAAATAAATACTAGAGATTTATAGCCATTTAAACTCATACAAATTTTATTCCACAATATGTGAACTCCAACATATTTTTTGTAAAAATTTAAGCTTATATATTAAAATAAGGCACAGAATATACTTTTGCTTATTTTTTAATCTTCCAAATATATTTAATGCCCTATTAGGATATTTCTAAGAATAATTATCCAAATATAGTATGCCATATTTGGATTTGCCTATTTGGTTAATTCTAAAGGAACTTATTTTATTCAAAGCCAAAATAATAAATATTTAAACTTTAATAAAAAATAATTTTAATAACTTAAAATAAGTTTTGTTGATTAAACAAGAATATTTTTTAAAATTTTTCATTAAACTTCAAAAAAAGATTTATAAGATACTTTTTATTTTCAGATCTTTTGTTAAGAATAATTGAATTTCAACTGGAAAATATATTGTAAATATTATGTTTAAATATATAATGAATAATTGAATTTCAACTGGAAAATATATTGTAAATATTATGTTTAAATATATAAAATGTATAGTATATAACAAATTTGAAAATAAATTAAACTGTGGAGAATAATATATTTAAATATTTAAAATATTGATAAATACACACTATTCACAATTAAGTACAATATTTTTAATAGCGATCATCATCAGTATAAATAAGAAAAAGTTACTGTCGAAATGCATTGAATATTTACTAAAATTAGTTTTAGCTTTCATGCAGACTTAAAATGATAAGTTTCTCGTTTTAGTAATAAAAATCCCCCCAAGCTTTATACTTCGTATTTAAAATACACTATCGTTTTGAATATCAATCCTGAATTGAATATTTCGCTAAAAGAAATGCATTATGAATATAGCCTTTAATATTTTCAAATAATTTTAATTCAAAGCATAAAAAATTTTTTAAAAGTGTCTTTTTTATCATATTCTGGAATAAAAAGGATTGTTTTTCTCAAATTTCATCTTTTTTTTTTAAGAAAGAAGAAATTCGCAGACCTTGGTATTGAATTTCTTAAAGCAATGGTTTCCAAACTTTTTCTCTGGGCTGCATTTTCAAACTGAAAATTTTCTCAAGCCACACTGAATTTATTATTAATAAGAAACACTAATAATAAATTTGAAAACTTCTACAAGTTCTACATATATATTTGCCATATTGTATCACATATAACAAAAATTAAAAAATGACCTTCATATTTATTTTTAGTATATAAATTTTTTGAAATATTTCCAAATCCTTGATTGTCTTTAAATCTTTCCGCCTCACCTATCATCATTTCGCGCCACAACATTTGTAAATCACTGTCTTAAAGCATATAAACAGAACTAATCTATACATTAGATTAAAATCATGTTTTTATATATTCCATGCAGTTACAATTATGATTTATTAATTTTTTATTTAGGCTATTATTGAATGATTTTTTCGTAATTTTAAAGAAAGCCACGAATTCTTATAGGTATATTCTCTAATCCCGGAGTCTCCGGACCATATTACTTTGAGCAACACTGAGAATGAAGGATTATATTAAGTTTGACAGTTTGATTGTCCAATATTTCGCGCAAATATTATCCGATTTAAATTAAATTCACGTGTAGCTTTATCTGTTAGATTCAACACTTCTTAATCTTTCTTTAACCAAGGATTATTTAGTTAATAAAATAGTATGGATGATAAGGGATAAAGGCCGAGCTCACAGATCTTCTGAGGTCTGCGGATCAAAAACACTATCATTAGAGAATCAAGTATTATATGTTGAAAAGCATTGCAATTGAATCATTATTAGTTAAGTGATGATGATCCAATTTTGATAATTTTTAAGTAAAGTTTAATAATTCAGTTCAAAATGGAATAAAAAAAAAATAGAAAAAAGATCATACAATTTTGATAATTTTTAAGTAAAGTTTAATAATTCAGTTCAAAATGGAATAAAAAAAAAAAAAAATAGAAAAAAGATCATTTGATTTATTTATTGATCTTAACTTCTTTTCTCTTTTTAATAATTAAAAATAAATTGTAAATTTAATAGTTAATATTTTTATTTTAAAATTTAGAAAAATTATCATCAATAAAACGTTTAAATTTATTATTATTATTATTATTAAGGGTGAATGTTTGGTTTCAGTTTGAAAGTGAGAGTCTATGAACTGTGAGTTCTAACTTCAATGAACAATTTTAGCCTTAAATACTGTTATCTGTCATTATTTCTGTAAAATTATATTCATTTGATTGCATTATTTTATTTAAAAAGAGAAATAAAAATTAAATATATTCAAATATATTGAAATTTAAGTAAGAAAAATGACACTATAAATTTTGGTCTTGTCGGAACAAAAATATTCAAAGAAAAATACTTAACAGTAGTTTTTAAAGTCTACAATATTCAAACGTATAACAAATCGATAAAGTAGGGAGAAAAATTTTGATGACCAAAGTATATCCGGAGAATCGAATAGTCACGATAAAAGTTTTCAAAGTTGATCCCTTGTGCCCCACTATAACAAATATAAATTATAATATATAAAATGAAGTATTTACAAATATAAATTTTTATTTATAATAATATGATTGGCATTAAACACTGTATTTGATTTAGAATTTTAGATAGATATATTGTGAAGAGATTTGTCATTAAAAGTTAAACGGTAACGAATTAAAAGATTTTTGCTGTATTTATGATGTCTTAATAAACATTACCTAGATTTTAATTAACAATACTTAACATAAATGTAATATTAAGGTTGTTATAGAAAAGTGATAGTTAAATAGAGTTAAGTGTAAATTTTAACATAAGAGAAGTAATATTTAAAAAATATTTTTGAATTTTCTTTGTCATTATAGAAATGATTCTTAAATGAATTATATACTAAATGAATAAAATTTCATTGATGTAGGAAATGTGTATATTCCGGCAATATTAGATGCAACACCTCTTTCGAAAGAAAAGCCATTTCCTGTCATAATATTTTCTCATGGGCTATGTGCTTGCAGAACAACTTATTCGGCTATTCATGTTGAATTAGCCTCACATGGTTATATCATAGCATCAGTAGAACATAGGTGAGTTATCATATCCTATATATTAAGGCTGTCCAATTATAATGAACCTGAGGGCCATAGCCGTGTTTACTAGAGATATGGAGGGCCGCAATTACAAAAAAGGGGAGGGGGCTTTGGTACTAGATACGCTATTGTCTCAACAAACGGAACGCATAAAATAACAGTGGGTGATCGGTTAACGAACACTTTTTCGAAAGATTTTTTATGTTCGGTTAACGAACACATGTTCGGATAACGAACACTTCACAGCACAAACTGTGGGATCCGCGGATTGACGAATGCTGCGTGGTAAAGCTGTGGCTTACCATTATGAATGATCCGGGGTCCACTCCTCCAATTTTTCGGGAGGGATCTGGGCCGTTCTATTTTACGTTTTTTCTCATTCATTTCACAAATGCAACGAACTCATAGTAAAATAAAATTAAAACAGAATCTCACAACAACCGTTACACTTCACTAAAATGGTGTGTGTTAGAAACCAAAAAATAACTAATATACAGTGACTTTAAATTGAAATAGCTAAAACTAAAATTGACGTGATTGAAAGTCTCTTATAAAAATATGATATTATTGATAGCTTGTTGATCATTAAATAATTATTAATAATTAAGAAGAATTAATTAATTGAGTTAATATAATTCAATTTTAGGATTCTTTTTATTAATCTCTCAAAAAAAGTAATAAATAAAAGTGAAAAAATATTAAAAAGTAATATTATATCACAAATTGTGAAAGCCTCTCGGGCCGCATGTAGCCCGGGGGCCGCCTTTTGGACAACCCTGCTATATATTATTAACATAATAATGTCTGCGCAATTATGATCTGTAGAACAACTGAACCAGTTATTTTTTTTAATTGAAATTTTTAGAAACTTCTTGCATTTTATTTTTATTTTATTTTTTTAATATGAGCTTAAAAACTCGTATTCAATAAAATATTTAAATATAAGTTATAAATATGAATATTCTGAAGGTTGGGGAAAAATTCATCCATCATTTCTTCCACTTGTCGTAAGAGACTGCAATTTTCTACTAAAACTATATGGAAATGTATGATATAAAAACAAAGAGGATAAAGATTATTAAAACTTATTGAAAAATATAATTTGTGTCTGTAAAGAAATTAAATTACTAAATTATTCTAAATATACATAAAGCTTTATTAAAATATCAGCTCTTTTATATCTTTGATAAATTTTAAAATTTTTACTATAACAAAATCAAAATTTCTCAAAGAATATGATGTAGTAAATTACTTACTACATCATATTCTGTTCTTAGAGAAAACTATTGTAAAGGATGTTAAAAAATAAAACTAAAATAACAAAAATAGTTTTGAAAATTTTTCAAAATTTAAGCAGTACATTGTAAAAATGAAGAAAAAATAAATTAATATCAGTGTCATTAGGTCTATCTGAAATTTGTAGTTTTATTTTTAAAATTAAACAACAAATTTAATAAAACAAACTACAAAATTAATAAACACAACATACAATGTTAAACAACAACTACGTCATTTAATAAGATCACTTACATAATGAAAAAATATCAATCGATTTTACGATATGAAAGCAATTCCTAACTCGCAATACAATTTACTCTACAAATTTCAATTATATTTAATTAATATACTAAAATATAGCAAGAATATTGTTAAATTTTATTGTAATTAAAATGTTTCATAAAATTTTTTCTTTTTTTATATATATACACACTAGATGTAGAACATTTAATCTTTCTATACATACAGAGATCAGTGATATGGAAACGTTTGGAAAAGACATGGCGGCTAATACTCGTATGGCCACTCTCTGCTTCTAGGCTCTCTAGCCCTTATTAAGTTATAGCGCCACCTCCAAATTTTGATTTTTTGAAAAACTATAATTTTATTTTTATTCCTTAACTTTTAAATTATGAATAACGACAAAAAATTTTGGCTGTCGCAGAAATTCGAGGGTCAGATTTTTCTAACGATACCCTATTTATAGGAATCGGTAGGACTGCAAAAAGTATATCCAGCCAACCACGTTTCACTATTAACATATATGATTCATATAATTACATACTGTACTGTATATACAATTCATTCTTGATTTTTCGCGGCACACCGACAAAGGTTTGGCGCACATTAGTGTGCCGCGGCACAGTGGTCGAGAACCACTGGACTTTAATAATTTGTCTAAATTATTTCGAATTATTAAAATTTTCGTTGTGTTTCAAGGGTTAAATTTGGCAAGTTTATTAGGTTTATTTGAAACTAATACTGCAATAATATTCATAATTGAAATTTTTTTCGCGATAAATCGAGAATCGCGATAATCGAAACCGCGATAATCGAGGTATTCCTGTATATTACTAAAATATGTTTGAATTTGTTTCACTTAATATTTAAATTCATAATTTCTATTTGAAATTATTAATATATATTGAATTACAGTTTACAGCCAAAATATTTTATATAAGGTAAATAATATAATGTAATTTTTAAATTAATTTAAATATACTGTAGTTACTGTGTAAAAACAGATGTTAGAAAATAAAATTTTCTAAATAAATCAAAAACTGTAAAACACATATTGAGAATTTTATAACAACTTATAGAATAATATATAAAAAGATTTTAAATTATTCATTGAAAATTATGGTTCAATTAATCATTTTCAATATTATAACCAAATTGTGATGTTTTCTTAGAAAAACCCATCAATTTTTTTTTTTAATTTCTGTAAAGATAATATTTTGAATATATTTAAATGCTATGATAATGTTACTAAATTAATTGTTATAATTCTGAAATTCTAGATGAATAATTTAATCTACGGTATTTATTTCTTATATGTCAATGAAATATAACGTCGTATTTATATAATTTTCTTATAAATAAATCCTTATTCTGAATATATTTTAATAAAAATATCGCATTTAATGTAAATTAATAACTAATTTATACATTACTGATATTTATATAAAGAATATTTTAAATGACAAATGTTGTCAGCTGTAACGAGGTACATATGTAATATGAATATTTAATTTAAAAGTTCAATGTTTGTTAAAATTTAAAATCGTGGGAGTTCCAATCTTACGTTGCAGTTTTTAAATTGAATTGTAATGATAAAAACTTCTACACTTTCAAATAATTTTTTTTCTAATTGCTAAGTTTATATTGAAAAATATTTAATATTCTTACTTTTGAATTTATAATGAAAAAATTTTTCATTTATTCATATAAAAACTATCTTATTCTGAATATTGTATAAGAAAATATTTTAATTTTATATATATGCACATCAAATATTAAATTTTAATAAAAACTTTTGGTCATAGATTTAATGCAATATGAAGTTCTAAAAAATGAAGTAATTAATCATTTATTATTATTTAACTGATAAATATTTTTGGAATTTTTATTTTATGATAATTTCAAAACCGTTCTGCTTTCTTAATATGCTATTTTCTCAATTTTCATTCAGTTATTATTTCGCAAGATGCAAAGATGAAACACTGCTACATGCATATATTCTGTGCATTTAAAATACAGTACTGTATATAAATATGATAGCATACGAATATATAAGCTTTTATATTTATTCTGCGTATTTTTTGCTTTTTATAAATATTAATATTTTATTAATTAATTAATTAATTAGTTTACTCATTTAAATTATTTTTATATAAAATATTTTATTTAGGTTGCTTAATTAATTAATTAGTTTACTCAGATTTTGTTTAATAAAATTATGACACTTTTTCAAATCATTTAATTATTTGTTGTTTATGTATTAAAATCAATTTAATACATAAATGAAATTCATTTATTTATCAAAGAATTAATAATAATAATAAATTTATGAATAGTATTTTAAGATACAATATTTTGTATGAACGCTGATAGCAAAATTCATTTATTTCTTGATAAGCACTGCTGTTATGTCTCAAGTTTTTGTAATTATAAATTATTAGAAATGAAAAGTTTTAACACATAATGAACTATATAAAAATTATTCAAGTTTTTGAGAGTTTCGTTGAAAATTGAACATAAAAATTTAAAGAAAATTACGAAACGTTATCAAATATCATGACAAGAAAGAAAAACTGAAATATTTTAAATCAGTGCACGTACATTACTACTTTAATTACTGTTTTATTAATAAGCTCATATGTAGAAATATATATACACTAATATCAAAACATTATTTTTCTAAATAGCATATTAAATGTATTTTTTTTTAATATCTAAAAACTTTGAAGTATTCCGTGAAATAAGATAACCGAATATTTTTTATTCTATAATGTAAATTTATATTCTTTAGAACAATTCGTAATCATTTGAATTATTTTGTTTTTATTAAATAATAAACTTTTTTTAAAATTTAAGTGTTTATTTGTACAATATTTTTAAATATAACGATTCGAAATATAAATAATGGGAATATCAGTAGTGATTTTGAAAGGACGAATAAATTCTCATCTAGAATAATAATCTTGTCACGAAATAACCATTACATTTTAATATTAATAAGCTACTAAGATTTTGCAAAATATCATAGCACTAAAATTATTACATAGTCATAACATTATAACAGGGTAATTATCCTGATATTTTATAATACCATTTTATGATAAAAAATTATGTTCTCTAATACTTTATCATAAAATATCATTACATGATGCATTTATGATTGCATTTATAATCATAAAAGCAACGCACACAATATACAGATTGAAATCTCTAATCCGAAATGTTTAGAACCGAGAATGTTTCGGATTTTTTATTTTTCCGGATTTTGGAAAACCATGAAGACAGAGTTGAAAACACGAGAAAAAATTCACTATCAGACCTTTCTGACATTTTTAAAGATATATAAACAGCAATAGAAAATAAGTAGTCACAGACACCTTGCAGTGATAATGCTGATGATTTACTGAATCATGATAATGCGCCACGGCTACGCACGCACTTATGAGTCATCTTTATGGCAGAAACAACGAGTCAAAGTCCTATCCCAGAGATATGAAAGCAAAGTTACGTATTGTACTTAACCTATAGTAACAAAAGCTTTCAGATCGTCTATAAACCTGAAATTTATCACGTGAAACCTATCACGAATAGAAATTTAAAATTATTAGAAAAGATAATTATTAATAAAAATCTTCAATAAAAAATTTAATTGATAAATTCTAATTAATTTGGTGTAATAATTATCTTTTCTAATAATTATTACACTAAAATAAATAAATAAAATAAAAAATTTAATTTATTGATCACTAAAATTATTACATAGTCATAACATTATAACAGGGTAATTATCCTGATATTTTATAACAACATTTTATGATAAAGAATTATGTTCTCTAATACTTTAAAATATCATTACATGATGCATTTATGATTGCATTTATAATCATAAAAGCAACGCACACAATATACAGATTGAAATCTCTAATCCGAAATGTTTAGAACCGAGAATGTTTCGGATTTTTTATTTTTCCGGATTTTGGAAAACCATGAAGACAGAGTTGAAAACACGAGAAAAAATTCACTATCAGACCTTTCTGACATTTTTAAAGATATATAAACAGCAATAGAAAATAAGAAGTCACAGACACCTTGCAGTGATAATGCTGATGATTTACTGAATCATGATAATGCGCCACGGCTACGCACGCACTTATGAGTCATCTTTATGGCAGAAACAACGAGTCAAAGTCCTATCCCAGAGATATGAAAACAAAGTTACGTATTGTACTTAACCTATAGTAACAAAAGCTTTCAGATCGTCTATAAACCTGAAATTTATCACGTGAAACCTATCACGAATAGAAATTTAAAATTATTAGAAAAGATAATTATTAATAAAAATCTTCAATAAAAATTTAAATTGATAAATTCTAATTAATTTGGTGTAATAATTATCTTTTCTAATAATTATTACACTAAAATAAATAAATAAAATAAAAAATTTAATTTATTGATTATTAAATAAATTTTACCAAAAATAAAATAAAATTTGCTATTTGTAAAAATTTTCAATGACTAAAATTGTTAAAATTCAAAAGGCAAATAAGTTTATGAAGGTAAAAAGTTAATGAATTTAAAAGTTAAGATAAAAATTTTTTATTTATCTTAACTTTTAAATTCATAAACTTTTTAATTTAATATATAAATATGATATCCAAATCCTCCCACTCCGAAGTTCTAAATTTAACAGTAGAATAAAAATTTTAAATTCCATTTTATTCATTTATCTCCATTATTGTTTTTTTTTGTTTTTTTCATTCGTTTTCAATTTCAGAGAAT
>AYEL01061533.1:0-41137 GCA_000484575.1 Olivierus martensii | reverse complement strand
CTATTTTTTTTTTTTTTTTTTTTTTTGTTTTTTTCATTCGTTTTCAATTTCAGAGAATTTATAACTTAATTTTTTTAAGTAAAATTAAGGAGGAAAATTATCGAATCATTTCTATTGTGGTATTTTCATTTCTTCTGAAGGAATAATAAAATCTTTTCAATCGATATATTTCGAAAAGAAAAACAAAACCAATTACGCCAGCATTTACGAATAAAATTTGATGTGTCCAATGTAATGGATTGGAATTATTGTCTGATCTTTTGTAGAAATAAATAAATAAAAGAAAATATCAAAGAGCAGTCAATGATTTCTAGAATTTTTCCATTAAAATCTTTTTATTTAATAATATATACTGTACAATATTTAAGTGTTTTTAAGCAAGCATCTAACAACGTTTTGTTAATATTTTCGAATTATATATCTGCTCTACAATATCGTATAATTGATATATTAAAACATTATTTAGAAAGTCTATTAAAATTAGTTAATTGAATATCACAAAACTCCACTTCTTAAATCATTCATGGCTTTCTTGTTTCACATTCACGTTTAGTCCCTGTGGCACCATATGGATTCTTTCTATTCAACAAAATGCAAATAGCCATCGTTTTATAAATTCAACAGAAGTTTTACTAGCTTAAACCAAGAGCTATTAATGCAAATAGATGCGCTATCAATGAACTTTCTCAACAGTGGAATTAATTGTTTAGTAGGTAAAGGGAATTGTTTCGAAAGAAGCATAAAATAAATTTCTTTACCACATTCACCAGCTATCTCAAGAACGTAACGCACACTATATTTTAAAGAACGTAAATTAACATATCACTTAGTAGAAAATAATTTACATTTTAATGTTAAATTCATAACGGATTTTTATTAAATCCACTTAGGCACGATCATCTATGTGAATTTCCTATTTATTCACAGATGCAATCTACTGGACACATTTTAAAACAAATTTATCTGAAATTACTTAAATAATTCCAACAGGACGTGATCATTTAAGACAATAAAAGTATATAAAGTAGAATTAATTAAAGACATTGTTACTTAAAACTAAAAGATTATCGATAAAAACATCTTTGTACTAATAATTTTTTGTAGATAAAGTATAAATAGCAATAATACATATTATGTAGTTTTGCAAATATTTCATCAATAAATCATGAACGGATCCTCAAAACAGTTAAATTTTTAAAAAGAATTATCCCAGTTATTAATTAAAATTTAAATAAATTTCATTAAAACGCTAAAGAAATTATAGTAATAAATGAATACGAATATAATGTAAATTAAGATTGTATGATATAATAATTTTATAATCTTTATCTTACTTTATATTTTATTACTTAAATCTATCAGGTGATTTTTAAAGTGAATAATTTGACGAAACAATACTTTATCTTTTATAATAATTGTTTACAGTTTATTTTATTATATAATTTATTAACAAGAGAGTAGACTTAAAATCTACTGTTATATATTAACCTTATGAAAAAATTAAATAATTATCAACAAACGATAAACTTTGATTAAAAGATGCCGTCCACAATATAGTTCTATCCTGGATTGGTGAAAATACAACGAATTTGACTTGCTGAGGACTGTTATTCAATTCTAATTACTACAGTATTTTGATGGGTGTTTGTTATACATATACTGTTTATTTATATACATATATAACATACATACATACATACATATAAAAAATTATACAAGCATACATATATAAATACACACGAATCCAGTACAGTCCCGTGCAAAAAGTCTGTCAGGTTAAGGAAAAGGTTCGGCTATCCAACAATACGCAAAAGTATCGGCAATAATTACGTCAAGAGCAGAGCGATGCTGCTTAGTTGGATAGGGTTTTTTTATTTTAATTAAAAAAAAATGCAAATTTAAAAAATTAATAAATATAGCTTTATATAGCCTTAAATATATCATGTTAATTAGTTTTACGCAAATTTTGATTTGTCAACAACAGATTTTTTTTTTAATTTTGTAAATAAGGTACTTTTAAATAATTTCCTAGAGAATATTTTTTCAAATATTATATGATTTTTTCTAAATTTTTTAAATTGGTGTTTTTGGAATATTAAATATAAATTAAAACTAAAAAATATGCTTTAGTTATTGTCAACTAATTTTTTATATTTAACTGAAATGCAAAACTAATATTAGGTTTATTAATAAAATTAAAATTTCATAATGTTTACATTTGTTTAAATATTTATATCATCATTTATTGAAACAACTGATCTAAACAACTCTTACCTTACATTTATTCATCAATATTTTAAAATAGAAAGAATAAAATTAATATATTTGTAAATATAAGAAAAAATTATCATTAAAAATTTCGAATTTCTACTAAATATTAAATATATGAAAGTTATTATATTTATCATCGTTGTAATCTGTTATTGTTATGAAACAATTTTCCTATTAATCCTATTCTTAAGAAATGATTTCAAAAATATTATTTTTCTGCATAGCTGAGTAATGGATGAGAATTCCGCAGAGAACAAATTTTACTCCTGATTTACTTCTTAGAGTGGTTGAAAAATCATTTCAATAAATCTTTTCCGATGAAAGAGGTTTTGTGTAAGAAGATAAGAATAATAATCAGAAAAAAAAATTTAATATAAATTTCATCAGTAACTTAATCATTTTATTTCTTTGATATAAGAAGATAAAACAAAATCTCAATAAAAAACTTTCAATTTTTTTTTAAATTTACGACATATGAAAGAAATATATAAAAAGTAATAAATGGAAACAAAATATTTATTCGTTGACACAACAGATAAGCGTTATTAATAAGCTAATAATTTACGAACATAATGAGATTCTGGATTTTTTCAAAAATATTTATTGCTAGCAAATGATGCTAGGTGTAACCTGGACATGATTTGAAAACATATATGGTCAATTGGGAAAAACTTGGTTTTGATTATTTGCATGTTGACTTCTTCTACAGTCTCAATCGTTCAGTAGTTCTTTAATACAACCCTTATAATTCCAGAAAGTTCATGAACTTATGAGTTTATTTGTTTTTCCGCTCTTCGATTTGAAAAAAGATTGACTTGAAGGATCATTGAAATTCATAATGCTGTGATATTGCATACCATATCTGTCAGAAAATTGATTATTTTATCAATCTTCATTGTATTGTCCCGAAGAAGAATTTTTATTAATTAGAAAATTATTTGATGAATTGGTTTCATTTGTAATTTCTAACATAATGTTTATTGAAATGTCATATCATCATCAGACTGATTGAATTATAACCGGTCGAAATTATTTATTCTTTCTGAATTTATTAAAGTATAAAATCGCGAGATCCTTAATTATTATTATGTCGTGATGTCATTAGAGTGATTATGTGACGTCATGGAATATTGTGACGCCATCCGAATTCGAACAAAATCATTTTGCCATATAATTTATTAATTATAGCTTTTGGAATCCATTGGCTTTCGGTGTCCAATTTTAAGGTTGATTTAACCAGAATATTAGGCTGTGATGACATCATCATCGCGACAATGTGACGCCATCGTGACGTCATTAATCGAAATCGTTTTATCACTTCGCTTATTGTTATGTTATGATAATACACATGGCCTAATACGATTAAATTTAGTCATAAAACAAAGCGGCATCTATTGATTAAATTGTTAAATTTTATGGAAGTTTTGGATTGTTCATAATTATTAAACAATGATTGCTCTAAAAATCAGTGAATAGACTAGTTATTTAATCTAGACAGTTTCAGAGAACCCTACCAAGTTTGGCGGTTGTAGCTTCTACCATTTAGGAAATTACTCGTCACCAACAAACAAATAAACCAACAACCGAAAATATACATAATATTTAATCCATATTAATAAATTTAAATTGTAAACACATTACGTATATTTCCTCATTTGACTTCAAAATGTAGAGTGAGTTATATTTTATATAACTTCTAGAAGAAAATATTGACAATTCATTGAATATTTAACTGAAAATGATCTAATTGATAATTGATAGAGAATTATTTGAAATTTTGTTGATAAAAGTTCAGAAGTTTGTATTAATATAGAATATAATTGTTAACTGTTAAACTCTAGATTGGAAAATCATATAAACCATCCTTAACATGTTTATACACAATGAAATTTAAACTTAGAAATAAAGAGCGACATGTAACATAGGAATATATATTCTAATTTTATAAAGATATGAAAATTATTTAATAAAATCATTGTAGCCTATTAAATATATTTAAATCATATAAATATCAATGTAAAACTTAACCTATGTATCGGTATTTATAATTTTTTTCTATAAGAAATTTAATACATACAGTAATCAGAAATCTAAAATATAATGTATGAAAATATAAAAATACTTAAAATAATATTTACTATTACAAGAAAATATTATAGTTTCTGGACTGATGCAACAGTATTTATTTAAATATTACAAGATCTCATCTACTTGAGCAAGGAAATCTTATTTTTCAGTATTCATAGAAACATGTTTTATTCATTTTAACTCGTTTATTTGCTATGCATAGTTGAATGCAGAGCATTGAAATTTTACTTCTAATTTTGAATGATGTCAAAATTTGAATTTACTGATTTCAAATCTGATTATTGGTTTCAATTTCTAAAAAAAATTTAACATATTGGTATGACCAAATTTCTTAAGCATTGAGAGAAATTCTTAATGATTAAGAAATTCAGTGATTAAAACGAAAAATTTCAAAAGCATGTTCATGATATAATTAATTTGGATTTATTGTTGAAGTATTGCTACGTTTTAGACTTAGAAATTCTACAAAAATTACCAGTACTTTATTTCGACATGTAAAAATACCTAAAATATGAATTATGGACAAAACTTGATTTTGATGATAACAAATTAGAATTCATTGCTTAGTAAACATATTGTACTATAACATTATTGCAAACAGAATGTACTTCATACTGTAGTAATATGCTAGCTAATATTAAAATGAATTTATTAAGTACACTTGTCATTTCTCTGGCTACGTTGAATTTGAAAATTACTGTATTTTTATTATATTTTGATAAATGTATTACAATAAAATAAAGATATTACATTAAACATACAGAATTTCCTAAAATGAATACTTAATCTTCTATTACATTAATTTATAAGCAAGATATGTTCAAATTTTTAAACTGAAAAATAATTTTCAATTGTAAGTTTAGAAGTTACGCATCCAGGATACTATCATGGAAAGATTTAATTAAAAACCTAAAACTTGAAACTTCATTTACGCTAATAAAATATTGATCAATATTATGTAAATCAAATTTACGTACAAATATTGTAATCGAATAATTGTTAAGCTTATAATTTCTGCCTATAGTTATTAATAATGATGTTCTAGTTTATTATCAGTATTTGTAGATCTAATGAAGAAATTCTGACTAACCACTACCTGCGTACATCACTGTCTCCGAAAACTTATAAAGATAAGAAAATATTTGCAAACTAAAATTTCTAGCAAAATAATTATCTTACAATATAGAAATTTTATGACCATTATTAGAGCAAAGTGATAGAACTTGAGAGTATTTCTAAATTTCATATTACAAATGCACAAACACAAATATTTTAGATGATCAGTATTTTATACAGTATTTTAAAAATCTTAAATATTTTTGGCGATTATCAATACTAAATTTTTTCTGTTGAAAAAACAATAAAAACAGTATTTGGAAAAAAACGATTGAATTATTCATATGAAAGCTTTTTCCTTGCAGTTTACTTGAATGTTACTATTTATTATTCATATAGAAACTTATCTAGAAGAACAATATTGTATTCTTAATATTTAACTTTTACTCGTGAACTTTGTGCAATTTTTAAATTAGAAAATTTAACATCAAGAAAGATTCCTTTTGTTTATTTTAATACCGAAATTTTGAATGTTGATCCACACTTTGATATAGATATACTAATAAAATTTTAATAAAACTAATATTTTGTGAGAAAATACTCCATATTTTACAATTTTGAATAGAATAATTAATAAAATCTGAAGCACTTTTCGACAGTTCTTCAAAATAACTGGATAAACTTAATTAAGTTAATGTTACCTAATTTTAAATTTATGATAGATACTTAATTTTTTATTATATATTTAACTTGTATTTTAGACTTAAAATACAGTCATCTTCTATAATCCCTATCAGCGTTCAAATTTTCATTAGAAAGATTTTACTAATAATCTTAATTAATAGAGTTGATTAATTGAATGATATAATTACAAGTAAAATTAATGAAATTTGCAAATATTAAAATATTATTTCCAAGCTTAAATATTAGTGATCATATATTAAAGATAAAGAGATTGTTTTGGAGAAACTTATAATTTATTTTTCTTTATAATCAAACTTTATAATAATTAAAATATTTTTTAATTAGTAAACTTATTAAAATATTAAGTATTAAAGTGAATGTCACTATCATAATATTGCATTATTAATAACGTAACGTCATGACTGAGAAAGATGTTTATGATTATATGATAAATCATTTCTTATAGATACAGTACAATGATTACGATAAATGATTCTAATATTAATTAGAATTTTAAGATTTATCATTTTGACATTTTTGTATATAAAGATAAATAAAAAATAATTCAAATTATATAATAAATATAGACACAAAAATTGTTCTTACTCAATCATACTTTAAAGAGATATATACTATCACTTAACTTAATATATTAAATTTAATTTCAGTATCATAAAATCTTTCTGTTTGAATGTATAATAAAAATATCAAAATTATTTTCTGTATGTAGTAGTTAAAGTGTATTCAGACTACACTATAAAGTTAAACATAAGTGTAAATTATGAAAAAAAGCATATTAGTAAGTAATTTTTAAATAAAGCATATAAACGAGAGAATTTGTTAAAAAAATAAGTATTTGCAGGGATAATTATCTTATTAATAAGGTAAAGTTATATGATCATTCAGAAAGAGAGAAAAGACCGATGGAATGTTTATATTCTCAAAAACTTGCTAAAATTAAAATAGATTGAGTACAATAATAATTTTTATTTTGATAAACGATAAATGATTCTAATATTAATTAGAATTTTAAGATTTATCATTTTGACATTTTTGTATGTAAAGATAAATAAAAAATAATTCAAATTATATAATAAATATGGACACAAAAATTGTTCTTACTCAATGATACTTTAAAGAGATATATACTATCACTTAATATATTAAATTTAATTTCAGTATCATAAAATCTTTCTGTTTGAATGTATAATAAAAATATCAAAATTATTTTCTGTATGTAGTAGTTAAAGTGTATTCAGACTACACTATAAAGTTAAACATAAGTGTAAATTATGAAAAAAAGCATATTAGTAAGTAATTTTTAAATAAAGCATATAAACGAGAGAATTTGTTAAAAAAATAAGAATTTGCAGGGATAATTATCTTATTAATAAGGTAAAGTTATATGATCATTCAGAAAGAGAGAAAAGACCGATGGAATGTTCATATTCACAAAAACTTGCTAAACTTAAAATAGATTGAGTACAATAATAATTTTTATTTTGATAATATGGTTTTCATTGCAATTCTCTAAACTACTGTAGTATCATTTGATTGCAAGTTTTAAAGAACAGGTAAATTTTTCATATTTAATATAATTATAGATATTCTTAAAATTTAAGCAAAATTTTAATTATTATTGAATAATTCAGAAAACTTTAAAAATACAGCATATTTCACAAAATTTAAAATTTAATTATGTAATAAATATTCAAGCAAATTAAAATTGTGTGCCTAATTGTGTTCTTGTTTAATCTTTATTTTTATCTTTCATTCATTCTCATGATTTTATTCTTCATTTTTTCTTGAGTCTTTATAGTAAACACATTATTACTTTTTATGTTTCCAATTAAATATAGCTTAATACTTCTATCTCAAATTAATTATTAATGCAGAAAATCAATAATAAAGCTTATAGCTAATTAATTTATTATAAACTTGATCTTAAGAAGCTTTCTAAAATACAATTATTACTTAGCAAAGAAATTATAGTTGATATTTGATTTTTAAAGTAAATGTTTACTTAACTTTTTGTAGAATATAAAATGTTTATGCTTAATTGTTCAAAACATAATGATTTTAATATAACATATTTAGAGATAAGCTTGTTATAAAATATATAATATATATCTAGTTCGAAGACAAAATATCCAGTTGTTTAAAAGTTTATTTGGAAGTTAAAAAATATTTAGATAATAAATATGTTTTTTTTTTTAATTGACTTCTCATTCATATTCTTGAATAAATATGAACAAATTCTATTCACTGTTGATAACAAGCATTTAATGTAAATAGAATCGGTGCATGTTTTTCTTAATTAATATGTCTATAGACATTTATCTTTGATGCAAGAAATCTATCAACTGAGTACTTTGAGATGTAAGTTAAATTATCTTATGACTTTGAATTGCTTCGTCTGAAATTTTATGCATAATTAAAATATGAATGTTTAAATATCATCTATCATCTTATTTCAAAAAGGAATCATAAAAATAACCATTTTAAAAATTTTGTTTAGATATTTAATGTTCATTTAGATTATTGGATATTTTATTTGCATTTGTTTATGATTGTGTAATAATCACAAACGTTTTTGTCAGGTTTTTTTTTTCTTAAACCTACAAATATAAACAGACATTTTTGTATTTTAAAATAAAATGATATATATTTAGACAAATCAGTTTTAAAAGCTAATAGCTACTTATAAATTTTAATAATGTTTTAACTTTTATTTTAGAAAGTAGAGTTTATAAGATCACCATGCTCTGTGTATTCCACACTAATAAATTTTGAACTAATTTGTAGATTTTTATTAGATTCAATAAGCGTTCTCTTAAAATTGGCTTAGATACTGTAAATTTTAAGCCACTTAAAAACGGAGAAGATTTAAACTTGTGTGAGATATTTTCTTAATATCGTTTAAATTAATTGAGGATTTTTATAAAATTTAGCTCGAAGATCATATTTTGAAGATAATTTCAATGACATAGTTCATCTTATATCTTTAATCATTCCAAAATAGCGGACATTTATGAAAAGTAGACAATTAGGCATCTTCACAATTTCTCTATTTAAATAAAAATTTTTTACAGTTTCTTTTTAATAAATAAAACTGATAGAAACAGAACCAAAATGTTGTCCAATTCTTTATTCGAATCTCTCAAAATATTGGATTATAATTTTAAAAAAATATATATTTTGTTTCTAATTTAAATAATAACTAATCAATAACTGTTAGAATTTGTGCAAAAATTGTTATTGTATTCTTTTTATAGAAAGCCAAGTTATTTATCCATTGTAATTATGGATTGATTAAATTTAAAAAACTAGAACTTTAATATTAAATTTATTGTTTTAAATATATTTTAAATGAAATAATTATTTATTAGACTCTTATTTTCATTTTTATGTTTTATTTATAATTAAAACACTTTTTATATTTATCATTTATTTTATATTGAAAAAAATGGATCTTTCTAAAGTAAAAAAATTCAAATTTGACTTAATTTACGAAATCTTTACTGCTCCAACACATGCTTTAGAAAGATAGGATATATATTTTCTTAGTATAGTCATCCATAGTTGTATCTCAAACAAGATAAGGAAAAGTCTATTTCCTTTATCTGAAATTTATTTTTAACTATTCTAATCCACAAATTTATTATTGAAACTAAAGATGCAATTTAAAACTCATTAAAGAAAATTTATCACAGATTATTTTCAATAACAATATTCATGTGTTAATTAATCGACATAGTATATTCATGTAATATATAATATTCATTCATGTAATATTCATGTGTTAATTTATCGACTAATTACTTATTTTATTTGTATTATTCTCAATTACATAATATTTATCTTCATAACAAGGATAAAAATGCTTAGTTGGCGTAGAAGGGTAAAAACTTGATATTATAAATTTATTTTAAAGCTGATAATATAAATTATATAATACGAAATCAATAGATTCCTATATCTTTATGATACTTGATTTGATTGAGATAGTGGATGTGCTTATTGATATAAATCATAGAAACAAGAAAAATAAGATTTGAAGAACGTAGAAAAATTGAGGATAGATGAAAGTCTCTGATAAAAGAAGTGTGGCAGTCACTAAGGGAGGAGAGAATAAGCAACAAATACTTAGATAGACCTATGAAGCCTTGCATCTATTTATTTAAAATAAGCAAATGCAGAGTATATAATACATCGCAAAATATACAGATATACATCGTTTTAAGTCTTTTTGATTTACACTATTTTTGACGTTGCGACAGTTTTCTGTTAATAATAATAGGAAAAAATAAAAATCTACTAAAGGTTGGGTCTCATAGGCGTAAAACGCGATGTAAGTATGCCAATGTATCGTTGTGATGATGTCACTTCCGCAATATGTCATGACGCCGCTTTTTTACGCCGAAGTTGACTTTTGTTCAACTTTCTACGCTGCATACAAGAATACGTTGACCATTCGTCCAATCAAAATTTGAGCTGGTTGTCGAAACTTTGTTGTTCTCTGAAGCGATACATTTTACACATTCATATAGTTCTTTTTTATTTTGAATTTTGCGACTGCGAAACAATGACTTCAATAAATTTATGAATGAATTCATCGATACATAAAATAATTCTTGAGTTTCTCTATGTTGAATCAGGTAACTTCAAATGACATCATAGTAATTGTCCAATAGCTGAACGACGTCGTTTATTTATGTCGCGTCGTATGCCTTCAGTTTGAACATTTTGTATGCCCGATGTTTTGTGCGCGATGTATATTGCGCCTCATTTTACGCCTATAAGAACAAGTCTTAATGTCAGTTTATTCAATTTTATGTTACGTCAATCAGCAAACATATTAAAAACTCATAAAAATTTTAAAAAAATCACCTAAAAACTAATAAAAGTACAAAATCACATAAAAATAAATGCTAAATTAAAATACGCAAAATAATTTATAAAATTATTTAAAAGCTTAAAAATGTTATTAGCTACGTTACAGAGTTATTTAAATGGGTTTATAGGGGTCTAGGTAGTTTAAAAGTTTATTCGATTTATTTATAAAATTATTTAAAAGCTTAAAAATGTTATTAGCTACGTTACAGAGTTATTTAGGTCTAGGTAGTTTAAAAGTTTATTCGACTTAAGTCGCGAATCTTGGAACGAATTAACAACGTGAGTAGAGGTATGACTGTATACCAGGGGTGGGCAATTATTTTCTGCCGCGAGCCAGATAAGTAATCTTCAGGAAGAAGCGGGCCTGTTTTTGTACACAAATAGGGGGGTTACTTTGTACTCTTGTACACTTGTAAAAGATTTGGTTAAATAAATAAATAAATTTACAAATTTATTCATTAGTGTATTTATGAATTTATCCACTAGCTCATTTTTAACATGTCCAGACATTGTACTAGAATATTTTTTGGCACTGATGACATTATCACCATGGCAACGTGACGTCACCTCTTGTTAAGTAATCATGATATCATGCATCAATTATACTTTGTGACATAATCCATTGTTATGTCATGTTGGCGTCATGCCAGTACGATTTTGACATCATCGCGAATTCAAACATCACTCTTAAGGATTTAATTGAAAATATTTTCACTTCCACCCTAAAATACCTCACAACTTAGGGCTATCTTGATCCAGGATAGTCTCTTACCTGCAGATCACAGGAAGTTATCATGCCAAGTTTCATTCCAACGGGTCAAACAGTGCGGGACCTATGCGTAACAGACAAAAGATAAACATTGAATTTTATATACTGTATATAACAGCGGTGGCCAACCTTTTTGAAAGCAAGTGCGCAATGAAAATTTTTACAGCGCAGTGGGCGCATAATCGTTTTTTACAGCATGATAGGCCCGTGACCGTTAAATAGAGTTCTTTTTTTTGGTTATAAATAAGTATTTTCCTCCAAAAATAACTAATAAATTTGCGAATTATTGGAAACAACTATTCAACAGATAATACACACAATTCAATCGTTAATATCAAATTATAAGCGTAATATACCGTTGCATCGTCGTTGTATCTACACATTTCAGCACGAATGCGAATGACGCAAACCGAGTTCGCATGAGCCATTTCCCGCATAGCCTCGGATTGTGCCAACTGCTGTCGGTATATCAAAGGTTTTCGTGCTAAGGTTGGACATGTTGAAAACATTTAGACTACATTTTTTAGCTATTTATTCAGCCTCGGATTGTGCCAACTGCTGTCGGTATATCAAAGGTTTTCGTGCTAAGGTTGGACAGGTTGAAAACATTTAGACTACATTTTTTAGCTATTTATTTTTTATAATTTTGTAAATTACAATTCTCGTTCAGTAGACAAAAACGATATTTTGGTAGATTTGTCAGTAAACTCAAACTAATAAACAGATGGAAATAAAATTATTATTACTTATTTTGAAATTATTTTCCATGATTAAGAAAAGTTAAAAAATATTATTTTTAAATTAATTTTTTGGAAATCTTGCCGCGGGCGCATAACAGACCAACAGCGGGGGCACTTATGCCCGCAGGCGCGGGGTTGGCCACCACTGCTGTATATAGATCGTTAAATATCATGATAGGCATTTATTATTCTAGAAATCATAACTTGATTGTAAATTATTCATTTTTTTTTCACTAATCAATCCCTATCTTAAAAATATGACCTTCTGTCTTTCAATTCTAATTAAATTAGTCTTTATGTAAATTATAGCTATTATTTATAACAGGGGTCGGCAACGCGGTGCTCGCGAAGCAATTTTTAAGTGCCTGCCGTTCAAATAGCTGAAATTTAAATTTTAGATATTTGAACAACAAATACTCGTAATTGTAATGAATAATTTCAGTAAAAATTCTTTACAGTTGCGCACTTTGATTTTATCTTTGCCATTTTAATAATTGTACGAATTGTGCAATTAAATTTTGACGAAAACTGAATCTTGGCGAAATCTATATAATACTAGATGTCTGGATGAATCAATTCTCGAGTACTAAATCTTATGCCGCATATAGTGAACTATTTTCTGTCCCCACTATCCTCATATACTCTATCCAGCCACTGCATGCCACGGTGTCGGTTGAAATTCCCATGGTGCCCGCCGAACTTCCGCATTTCTGAAATATGCCGAGCTCTGGTCTATAATATTCCTAAGTATTTAATTTCATTTTGATATTCACTCTTTCTCTCATTAAATAAATTGCTGGTTGAAATTTTTTTTGTAGTGATCATTAAAAAACTTTAGGATTTGCTTTGATTGAATTTCGATTTGTTTTTTCCCATTAAAATATATTTTCCAATAATTGCATTGAATGATTTTAAATATTTTTGTTTCGAATAGTTAAGATGCAAAAATCAGCAAAATAGAATATTTCAATAAATTTGGGGTTGATAATGGAGAGCATATTATTCAACAAAATGTTTAAAAAATCTAGATCCATAAAATGATACCTAGGGAACAAGATAATGTTTCAAATTTTTTAACTCGCAAGAAATTTAGAATCACGTATCTTATTATAATTCATAAGAAAAGAAAAAGTTTTGATGCATAAAAATTAATTTTGAAATAAAATATAATTACAATAATATTATAGCTATAATATCTATAATATTACATTTAAAGCATATAAAAATTAAACCAACTATACTATAATGCACTCAATTTAATGATTATACGATTTAATTATTTTTATTTTTAATTTCATTCACTGAAACTAAATGAATTTTCATTCATTTAATTTTCAATGAATCAGTTTTCAATATTTTAATGTATTGAATAGATATACAAGCGTATAATTCGTTCCAAAAAGATAGTCACCTAAGTGGAAGATGTTCGGCTTCCTTACAATACTTACAAACCATTGTGATTAATTGGTTCAGGCGCGAATTCGAGTTTGCAGAACTTTGAACTATTTCATTTTTTCTTCTAACAACCAGGGTTAGGTAGGCTTAATGACAGGTGTTCAATCATTTTATCTGAAAACTGATTTTGAGCATTTATTAGGCGGGCTTTGGACGATTCCATTTATTTTTTCTAAGCAACAGGGTTAGGTAGGCTTTGGACTATTCCATTTATTTTTTCTAAGCAACAGGGTTAGGTAGGTTAATGACAGGTGTTCAATCATTTTTTCCAAAAATTGATTTTGAGCAACAGGTGTTCAATCATTTTTTCCGGAAAATTGATTTTTGAGCATTTATTAGGAAAGTTTCAATTTATTATTTATAAATTAATCTATGTTATTATTAATTTTGGCAAAATGCAGCATTATATAATCGTAACTAAAAGAGTAATTAAGCGATAAGTTGTTAAAGCAGCATGCAAATGCATCGGTAATAACATAATGGGGACTACGAGAAGTATTTTATTTTATTGTTTTATTTGAAAATGTATGTTTCTTTCTGCGTTTGTAATAAAATTAACTTTCACTTTATATTTTTATTGTTTTCACCCAAAACATTATTAAACAATTGGACTTGATTTGTAAAGATATAAATGCTAATCTCAGTTTCTACAAAATTTCATTTTAAAATTTAATAAAACAAATAAAATTCATGATATAAATTAAAACAAATAAAATTCATGATATAAATTAAAAAAAATATTTATAAAAAAATTCGTTTTTTTATAAATATCAAATAAATAAACAATTATTAAAAATATAAAAAATTATGAATAAAAAATGAATAAAGCTGAGATATATGCACAATTGAATTTTTATATACAGAATTGGGATGATTATTAAAATCATCCTTTTTTTTAAATTCTTTTTATTTTTAATAATTGTTCATTTCCTGATATTTAGAAAGAAAAAAAAAAGAATTTTCGTACATTTTTTTCCTATCATGATTTTTATTTGTTTTATTAATTTTTGAATATTTTATTTTCTCGTGGGCGATTTATAATATTGTACTGTTATTATCTTGCTATTTTTGAGAAAGCCATATCTTAACAGCCTTGATCATAAGGTCTTTTATACAGAAATTACCTTAGTTTTTTATAACTGGATTAAATTATATTTTATCCCAATTTTTGTACTTTAATAATTTTCATAATATTATATATATATATAGTTCTTCTGATTAAGAAAATTTATTTGTTAATTGACTAGAATTCTCATTATCTCATAACGCTATAGGAAGTAACATATTACCATATCGACCGCTGACAGTTTTTTTTTCTTTTTCTTCTTATATAACAAAACTAATATATTCAATTTCCTCATTCAATAGTCCTACATTCTGAACTGATTGCTATTAAAATAGTTAAATCAATTATACGGTATATATTGTTTTTATTCATTTTCAAAATGATTTAAAGATTTTATTTCAGATAGAAAAGTAAATTTAATCAGAAACTAGAAAGCATAAATAATGTATTCGAAAAATAAAATTATTTAATTAACTGACCTGAATGTAATTTATTTTTTTGATTGATTTTTTTAAGGATTTATATCAGATTGTGAAGTTCATATTTAACTCTATTTCTATTGATTCAGATCAAACATTTATACATTTTATTTCTATTTTTATTCCTTTTTGTATCTGATTAATAAATATAGAGAGCCATTCATTCTATTTTTGTATTTAATATAAGACTTTCGTTTTACGTTAAATCAATTTAATGTTTTTCAAATAATAAATGTAATGTTTTATATATTTTTAAGTTACTCTTGTGAATTGAGGAAGAATCCATTCAAAATGTATTGTCTTGTGAATGGAAGATAGAATTCATTCACTGCATGTCATAACAATGACTAGAGTTCCAATTTTTCTCTACTCCGATCACATGTTTTTTGGTAAAAATGTTTTTGTTGCCCTATATTTTTTCTTTTGATATTTCGTTTTTCTGGCATATAAATCTCTGAGGTACACTATCCTTTTCATTTATTTATATACAATATTTTCGATCCTTCCCCTGTGGGTTAAAATATACCTGCCATTTCATCGGCATGTCGTAAGAGGCAACTAAAGAATGCTCGCTTTTTTAACGCTAGTTCTTTTTTACTTATGACAAGATTCTTTCATTTTTTCATGGCTTCCTATACACCTCTGACTTTGTACTTCATTCTTCAAAAGTTATAGTATCACGTACAACCACCATCTCTTTCAATAAAGCAGACAATGCGTTTTTATATAACTTCATTTAATTTTTATGATGTATGAAATCATTCATTTATAAAAAAATTTCTCAAAGTTCAAAATTTTAATTTTGCTATTTTAAATCCATTAAGTTGACTTGAAATATTTTTAAAATAATGCATATTTTTCTTGTTAAGATTTATTAAATAATAAAATTCTTATTGTATACAATTGACAATGTTAAATTTTCTGTTATATAAATGTATTTTTACTTCGGTTTCATTGAAAATGAAATCATTAAGTAAACAGCCCACAAAAGAAGTTATTTGTGACTGAGATAAGATACCTTATAAGATATAATAAATAATAGTTTCAATAATTTCATCATGTTTTCTCGTTTTTAGATGGAAAGTGATATATGTACTATACTTTGAAAGATGAATCGGCCTATTTATTTTATCTGTATTTATTTTATATTTTCAGTTTACTTTTTAGATTGTACAGTCATCCTAAAAGCATATTTTATTGAATGTTTCCTTTAATTTTAACATTAAAGCAAAAGTTCAAAATTGATATTTATCTTATTCGTTAATTTGAAAACTTAATAGAATCTTAAATATAATATACAAGAAACTAAAGTATTGTTTAATATGATATTTTTTTCTGTAATCATTAATGTTTCAAAAAGAATAAATAATACTTAATATAGATTAGGAAACAAACTGAAACAATATATTTTAGATATAAGAACCACTTTTGATACGATCGATTTTTCCACAAACAGTTATTTTTGAGTTTAAATAATTCAAGAATTTCAGTTTTGAATAAATTTTACATTTCTCCTCTATTTTATTTTATTTTATTTTATTTTTTGCTCTTAAAAATTTTCGGATATATATAGTGCGCACTGGATTTTACATTATTTAATATTTTAATATATTTTATTCAAGAAGGTATTTCTTATAGTTGATATTTTTTTACATAGAATTAATGTAAAATTATTTAATAACATTTTAAATAAGTCAGTTATAACTGTTATTTTTGTAATATTATACTATATTAAAACATACCAATAAGAGGAAATTAATAGCATTATTTAAAATATGATTGAATTTTTCCGAACAAGTTATGAAGATTTATTTTATATCAAAATAAAAAGTTCGAGCTTTAAATATACGTATAAAGATCCTGTTATTTTATGTTATATCTATGGCTAATTTTTAGATTTTAAGCATTAGATATGAATTAATCTGTTTTTATAGTATCTATATCACATGTTTCTTCTCTAAATCGACAATTTATCAAAGAATATGCGAATATGAATGAAATGTTTAAAATTTCCTGATTAAGCAAAATACCCGAGTTTTATATAATTAGATTGTATTAATATTTATGAGGCGAATATGATTTAATGCCAACTAATCAATGTCAAAACACACTCATTGAATATTGTTATCAAATATTAAATTTAATAATAAAAACATGACTGTTATTTATTCAGTTCTGATTTTTAAAGTGATAATTAATTTTCCTTTAATTCTTTAGCTTTTGTATCTTATTTACAATGAGATTCTATGCTTTTCATTTCTTGATTTTTTTCATTTTAAAGATTTTAATTTAACCCAATCGGTTTAATATAAAAATATATTAAAAATAATCAATCATAGGGTGTTACTTTTGAGTTAAACAAATAATTGTTTGTATTGGACATGTATAGTATATTCTAACAAAACAGATTTTTTTATTTAAATACTTCTGTTATAATTATTAATTATAAAATTTTAAATATTATAAAAAAATTATTTTATTATTAATTATAAAATTTTAAAATACTTTTCAGAAAATTATATTTGTGTACGATTTCTATAAATATAAATAATTTTGAGAGTGAATGAAGAATTAGAAATGACTGCAATTTAAATTTACATAGAAAATATTCTATTAAATTTCACAATGAAAAATATTTTTTATAGATTAAATAATTAATAATTTAATTGCAGAAAATAAAGGAGATTAATATACAAGAATAGTTATTTAGGATTTTTAATTGGAAATTTTGTTTAACTTATTATTAAGTAAAATAGTCTTGAAAGATGATAAGATTAATTGTCATATTTAGAAGTAACGAATTTATTCTTGATTATTTTTTTTTATCCAATAAATGTTTATTTTAATTTTTCTTCCACCTACAAAACATCTCTCTCTTCATTATCTTTATTATATTTCTATAATTTCAATCTGCCATCCAGCTTTAAAATTTAAAATAATATCTTAATTATTTTAAAATTAGATTTCTTTCTATTATACAGAATAAATTAATAAAATTTCAGGAATGATCAAACAAATATTTTTTTTGGTACCGCCATTTTATAAATATTTGACACGATTCATTGATTGATTTACATGTTATCTGTTTTTAATAACCGAAACTGATTATTAAATAAATTATCCGTTTATTTTTACTTTATTTTACAGCATAATTTTGCGAGATCTCACATCACCATATCTATTTAGAATTTTCTTAGTACAAATGATTATTCTTCAAGAACCTTATTCACCAGACTGACCCTAATGAATTTTCTCTGTAATCCAAATTGAAAATTGATAAGGAAAAAGTTTTGATATGAAAATGATTGAAAATGAAACGAAGAAAATTTTTAAAAGACGATCTTAAATGTTTTTCAAATTGAAAAAAAGATAAATAAATTAAATGACTACTCACGTTCAAGCAAGATTGATTCTTGCACAAACATATTCCTTTCACCATCATACGGAATAAGAATAATGGTTGCGCTAATTTATCTGCACACGTTCTTGTCAATCACGCTATCGTATGTAGCCATTTTTGTGAAACACAAAGAATATATTCGTGTATCAATATTATTTTAAAAATATATTTTCATTGTGTTACTTTCGTAGTTTTTGTTTATATGCAGAGTTCAAAAGTATCCATAGAAATTACTTTTTACTTTGGCATAAAATGACTACTCACGTTCAAGCAAGATTGATTCTTGCACAAACGTATTCCTTTCACCATCATACGGAATAAGAATAAGGATTGCGCTAATTTATCTGCACACGTTCTTGTCAATCACGCTATCGTATGTAGCCATTTTTGTGATACACAAAGAATATATTCGTGTATCAATATTATTTTAAAATATATTTTCATTGTGTTACTTTCGTAGTTTTTGTTTATATGCAAAGAGTTCAAAAGCATCCATAGAAATTATTTTTTACATTAGAAACATTAGAAAATAATTTGTCCTACGAAAATAAATTCAGATAATTTTCTTTAAAAACATAAGCATTTTATCAAACTGATTGATGGCTAATAACCTATTACATCAGAATGTTACAAAATATTAGGTACTTACGTAATTAATTTTATAAAAACAAATTTATAACTTAATGTGAATGGTGAAATTTACTACGTTCATGGTCAATCATATCATCAAAATTTGGAGTAACTCGACACTAACCAATCGAATCGAATTTAGTTAATTCATTTTATTTATTAAAATAAAAATTAAAGATTTATCAACAATTTAGATATCAATAAGTTGAAATGCCTTTAACAGTAATCCTAGTGTACGTGTACACTAGTGAGAATATTCATTGTTTTATTTTTTCTTTTCGAATAGAATTCTATAAATGTGGACCTTGAAACTATAATATGTTCTAGTTTATGCGGCGGGTTAGCTTTTGCCCTCCTTTGTTGTATACAAATTATAGAGACACCCAATTCCTAATCCGGAAGAACAGCTATATCTTTGAATAGTAATGTTTCATTAATTTCTTTTAATTTTTTCATTCTGTTATTTTAAGCGTTTTATATATTTGTACTGTACTAGTTTGACTCTTCAATATATTTTAATAAAATTAGAAAGTTTATCACATAGTTTTATTCATCAGTACTAAAAATTAGGAAGAAATATGTTATAAAATAAATTTTACCCAAACATTATATTACGTTTGTAATAAACTTCTGATTATGGCAGAACATTCAAAGAATTTCTATACCAAATCAAACTTTGATTACAATTGGTTTATTTTTATATATAAAATACTAAGAAAGTTTGTCCTTCCTACTATATATATCTACAAATCTTCCTATCAAAACTAAATTTTGAATTCTCGAATTTCGTTACAAAACCAATTTTCTCCAGTTTCTGATTATAAAATTAAAAATAATCAGAAACTGGAGAAAATTTTTAATTTTTAAAAATATTTTTAAAAGAATAAAATAATATAATCTCTACAAAGAAAAAGCAAATTTTTAAAAATGTTATCATAAAATTAACTTTTAATATAACATATTTCATTCTTACTTTCATATAATATGCATAACTATTCTCCATTATTGAAAGATTTTAGTTGCGGTATACACTTTATTTCAGCTAGATTTTCAAATTAATCAAATAAATATTAGTTAAATACAATAAAAACCTGTCTAAGCTGGAATCTCAAGGGACCAGAAAATTTTTCCGCTTTAAACAATTTTCCAGTTATACAAATTTCACTCTGGCATAAAAAACCATTCAATGCATTTACTCTATATTTTTATTGTGTATAATACATATTTTAGTAATATATAAATAAAATACAGCACCAAATTACTGTATTAGCCTATATAATAAAATGCACAGGGCATTTTTGAGAAACAAAAAAACTGGACATATAATGCTGTATTAGAAAACATTCAACAAGTAAGACTGAATTACAAGTTTCATTTTAAAATTTCACTTAAAGTACCGGTATAAAAATTACAAAAGTTTATTTTGACTTCCACATTTCATTAAGAATTTTTTGTTTTGCATGTTTACCCAAACATGTTTCTCTTTCCATGATTGTATATATTAGCCATTCTTCTTTTATTTTATCCTTATGCTTTAGAATTTCATAAACTTGAATTTAACTGCCACTTCTTTAGGTTTAATTTTTTTCTTTTTCGCTATATTCAATGAGATCTATTTTCAACTGTAGTGATAAAATGTTAATCTTTCGTCCAGTCATGTCAAGGAAAACAAGAAAATGTAAAAGCATGTGTGTATAAAGAAAACGAAACTTCCCAGACAAGAATGGAAAACAAAATTTAAACTAATTAAATGCTATGTTGCTGCATATTACAGCCTGATAAACGCCAAAATTCAGCCCAAACTGTAAACTTGATCCAATTTTGATAAAAATAATTTTCTACGATTATTTAAATAAAGTATCATTAATTTTCTACACGTTGATTTTCTATTATATTTGTACTGTATTTTGCAGTTTGATTAAATAATATGCAGTACAGTACTGTAATTAAATTACAATAACTAACAGTAATTTTCGATTTCAGAAGAGACTGTTTAGTATTCTAATTCTAAAATGAAAATTTATTTGAGAAAAAAATTATTTTTCCATCTTATACAGGTGTTTTTTTATTCAATGGAATTTTTAAATACTTTACGTTTCCGCATTATACAGATATTTTCTTCACTATTTCTATGGAGATTGTTTGGAAATAAAAATATTTTCCGTGTTGAGAAGGTTTCCAGCTTGTACAGTGTCCAGCTTAGACAGGTTTTACTGTATTCATTTATTTAATTATGCTAATTTAATTTACTGAGCCACTTACAAATACAATTCTTGAAAACAAGTAATTCTAACTTTCGGAATCTATTTGAGAATGATTAAAGATGCTGGATTAAAATATGCCATCAATCTAACTAAAATTTACACAAAACAGCATGACGATCTTATTAGCCTTTTTTACTAAAGAATAGGCTATATAGTATATATGTTGACTTTCTACCATCTATTATGTTAGGTAATAATACATTTCTATAAAAGTTAATTAAAATATTATATATTTTGATTAAGAAACTTGTATAATAATTGTGAATTTTACAATTGAAAATTAGTGAATTTTATTTTCTATTTAATAGTATTTATTCTTTTAATGTGTATATAATGTTTGCAGTTTCATTGTTTTTTTACTTTATATTTAATAGTATTTATTCTTTTAATGTGTATATAATGTTTGCAGTTTCATTGTTTTTTTTACTTTATCTTATAATTTAATAATTTTGTTGTATTTTGTTCATTGTTTACTTGCCATTGTTACATTTTCTTTGATATGAAAATAATAAAGGAATCCTTAAATATGTCCATATCAAAGAATAATTATTTATTTATTTATTATTTGGTGGTTTATTTAAAATTGGATTTTATACTTTTCTCGAAATTTATTTTAACGAATTATATTTTTAGTTTTATTTTATATTGATTCTCATAGTATTTCAAATTTAGCTTTTCTTTCTGAATTTCAAATTTACATTTTATAACGTTTTATTTAATACATTTTTTCCCAGTAAATTTTAAAATAAGACGTTTTATTCCTTTAGTTGTTTTCTTTCATTGGAAAAGTTGTGGATTTATGTTGTAATTTAATCCCAGTTTCTCAGTACCAATCATCTAATTGCGATGTTCTATCCCTTTACCAACTTTTATATCATTTTTCTGATTACAGTAAAATACCACTTTTTATATTTGAGCTTCTTGTTTGGCCAACTATAAAGCAACTTACTTCATGTCTATTTGATTTCGTAGCTTTCTAGATAAATTTTATATTATATTGTTCTTTGAATTCAATACATTTTAAAGTAAAAAATATTTATTTCATAAATTTTGTTTTCCAAAATTTATTCTTGCTTTTTATATTTGCCATTTTTGTACTAATATTTGCTTTTAATCCGCTCTTATTATTCATAATTCTTAACAAAACTTATATAACAACCTAATCTTGAAAATTGTATAATATAATGATGTTAATTTACGAAAAAATTTATTTTTAATAGGAATAACATCTTCCATATCATTAATTGCATGTATACAATTATTGCAAGTTTCCAACTTGAACAATCGAACTTAATCAGCAACAATTTCTTATTTACTTCTTCTCATATGATTAATGATCTCTATGTCTTACTAATAATTATCAATTTATCAATATTATTTCATGGAGAGTTTTGTTCTTCTACTTCCTACTAAACTATAGGAATTCAGTTAACTTAAGTGACGACAATACTTCAACAGTCGAGTTCCTCGCAGGCATATGTGTGAAAATTTATATAAGATAATATATATTTATCTCGTTTATAACATGATATATTTTTTACTTTCATAAATAATTCATAAATTCAATTCTCCAATATTTCAGTAACAAGAACTGCCATACTTTATTGCAACTTCCTTTTAGTTATCAATAAATATTTTCATGTCATTCGAGAGATTTGTTTAAATCATTACTATCGAAGTTTATTTAAGATTTTCAACACGAAATTTTTACTCAAGAGAATTATATATTTATTTATTAAGAAATCAATTTTAGTTATTTAAATTTTAAATAAATTATAAATTTTTCTAGACTAAAAAATCTGTCAAAAATATTTTAAAATGATGAAGATTTTAATTTATATAGACAAATGCAATGGAGATGAATTTATTTTCGTTAAAATAAAGCGTAGCTATAAAAAATAATAATAAATAAATAAAAATAGAAAACGTGGGTTGGAAATAAAATTGAATTGCAACATCAAATTTTACAATCATGTTCACAAAAAAATTTCTTCAAATAAGCAAGGGAGTTTGAAGCAAACTATGGAAAGAATTGAAGCAGTTTTGATGAATAAATACGATAAATATATATAAAAAATATTTTTCTTTATATTTTATTTCAAGAATAAATAACTTTTTATACAGTATACATAACATTTTTGAAAGATTATTTGCATTAATAAAAAAAAAAACTGCTATGATTAATCACTAAGTTAATATAATGAAATACACAATTAAAAACTAATACATCAACTTAAAAGACAAAAATCATTTAATTATTTACGAAAAATTTTTCTGTATTTCTTATTCGTAAAACTGACATAAAAAAATCGTTTATCTAACTTTAATTATTTGTATTTTAAATATTTCAATTCATATTGAAATTTATTTCAAATATTCACTTCTTGAAAAAATAAATATTTTGTCAAAGTCGATTTAAAATTCCGTATTATCTAAATAGTCAACTCTTGCCATTTATTTTCTACGCTCTATGATGCGTAAATTTTAAGAATTTGAAATATAGGAAAAAAATGAAAAAATTTTAAAGTAATTAAACTTGAATTATTTATGTTATGCTATTTTATTATAAAAATAGAGTAAATTTGACTCAATTAGGTTAGTGAAAAGCAAGTAAAACTAGAATGATGCTTTTTCTAGTTAAAATTTTTCGTTTTTAAAGTTGGTTTTACATATGAACTCGATGTTCAAATACGTGTAATTATGTTTCAGAAAATAATTTTCAAAACTAGCATGATGCTTTTTCTAGTTAAAATTTTTCGTTTTTAAAGTTGGTTTTACATAATATGAACTCGATGTTCAAATACGTGTAATTATGTTTCAGAAAAAAATTTTATAATATTTACGAAGTTTAATTCATTAATGTATTATTTATTATCATTCATAATTTAGGTGCAATTTTACATTTTGATTGAAATTATTTTGTTGGAGATAGATAACAAAACAATGAATGTACAACAAGAACAGTTTTTATAGCGCTTTCAATGCCAGTTAAAATTCATTGAACAACAGCTGAACTTATAAAATTTGAACTTGATTAGATATCAAATTGTTAGAAAGATAAATAGTCATTATTAAATGTTTGTTTATATGCTTAATTCAGAGAAACTTTTGTCAATCTTTGTAAAAACCATTGAAAAATTAAAAATTATCCTAATTTTCTGTTAAAAAATTTTTCCGTTTTAAAAAAAATTATCATACTTCGCTAAGATCAGGCATTTAATCTTTGCTAAATCGCTTTAACTAAAAAACAGTAAAAAAAATTTCATAAATTAATTAGAAATTATTCTAATTATAATTTGCTAAAGTTTTCTTAGCACACTCATATTATCAAACGCGTGGGAATTTCTATTAATATAAATTAAGCTAGTTTTACTAATTCTTTTCATTTGAATTCATTAATCCATTAAATATTTTAATAAAAATGGTTTATGTCTTCTATAAGATAAAAAAAAGTTTCATTTGATCGATAAAAATGTCAAAAATATTGCAAATTTTGTTAAGTTTTACTGTGTATTTATTCTGTTAGATAATTATTTTGCATTATTGTGACACAATTTCTTAATAAGCAATAAAAAAAAAACAAATTTTAATAAATGATCAAATTTTAAATAAAAAAATTATTAAATTGATTTCCTGCAGAAGGCAGCGATAACACTATGTTGCCAACTCATTTTAATAACTTTTTCTTTCATAATAATATACTTAGATTCAAATTTCAACTTTTTTAGTCTGAACGATAAATCTTATAAATTTTAATTATTCAATTGTAAATTATATATAACACAGTAAAAAAAATCAAAATATATTTTCTTGAAGAAATTCAAATATTAAGTCAATAATGCAATAAGTTAAAAAGAATGTTTAATGCGTGTAAGCACAATGCGTGCCAGTGACTTTGACGTCATTCTTGATAATCACTCGTCAACAGAACCACCTGTTTCTATAGCAACTGTTGCTACGGTAACGAAAAAGAAGCGTGATTAAAGATAAAGTTGGTTATGAAAGGGAAAGTCAAATTTTATATAAGAAAAAATATATATACTAGACAAAAATACGTGAAAAGGTACAAGTTACATATTCTTCAATATTCTACCACACGGAAATATTTCGTTATAAAAAAAAACTTTTTTAATTAAAAATATAAAGCAGTGCAAATTTATATTTCTGATTTTCTATTTAAAGATCATATAAAAAATTTTTCACGAAGAAAAATAAAATAAATTAAATATTCAAATTAGCATAGAATAAAGAAATAAAATTTGGAAAGCAGCATATTTAAAGAACTCGGTTAACAAACTATAAAATGTTGAAGTAAAAATATCAAATTAAAACAGTTTTCGATATATCACCTACCGATTACGACGATGATAGTTTTTGAATGTGGACTCGTAAATGTAATAAAAAAAGAAGATAAAAATAATATATAAGGAAATAAAAGTAAGAGTTATGAAATATGAAAGAAACAGTAATGCGATTAGAAAAATTTCTTGATTCATAAACGTTAAGATTTTATAATTCAAGAGAATCAGTTTTGAAAAAAATGCAAGTCCTCTGGGATACAAGATTATTCATTGAACTGTCATATAAAAACAAATTTTAAAAGAATTCCAATACAATTTTTTTTTTATCATTGCAAGTCCTCTGGGATACAAGATTATTCATTGAACTGTCATATAAAAACAAATTTTAAAATAATTCCAATACAATTTTTTATCATCAGTTAATAGTTAGACTTAATTTAGACGATAAGAGAGATTTGATTCCGAAGGGAATTTTTCTGGAGGTGATAATAGCTAAGAGCTTAAGTGATGTTTATTTTGTACCAATGTTTGACGTATACAAAAACTATTGGATAATGTTGAATTATGCAATACAGACTATTTAAAACTTTTCCGATAGAAGAATATTAATAATCATATTTGTTGTAATTCAATACATTGTAATTTGATATATAATTCCTTATTTAACAAATATTTTATTTTTTAATTTATTAATTTAGAACAATAATATAAAAGCATTTTTATCGCATTTATTTTTCTTCCTAGCCCGAGAAATTTTATCTTCGATGAAATAATTTTAGTTTTAGAATATCAGATCGAAATTAATTTAAATATACATAAATACAACCTAGCCCTCGATTTGCACGGCACTCAATTTGCACGGTTTCGCTTTTACACAGTTTTTAAATGAAAAAAAATTTTTTTTTGAGGTTTTATTTTGATTGTTTTTCATTATGCCATTTGTAAATTAAAAGAGTATCATATTGTCACGTTTTGTGGGTTTCCGATTTCGTAAAGATTAATAAAGAGTGAATACAGCTATATTTCGTATAGTCCAATTTATTTACACATAAAACAAAATAATCTTGTCTCATTATAACTAAATTCAATACAAAATCCGATAATTATCTCATACAACACTAATCTATGTCTTTAATTCAGAATAACTCACAGTTCTTCTTAGTCTACTTTCGCTTTCACAATTTATCGCTTAGTCTCGCAGTTCAACTAAACTCAACTCACGCTTGCAGCTCGTCTATTTATGTTTGAATTATTTTATTGTTTTTATTTGTACGGAATATTGTTAATTTTTTTGTGCCGTATTCGATGTTAATTAATGTTTATGTTTTCATTTTCAAAAATAAATTGAAAAAGTATAAGCATTAAATTGTCCCTAAAAATTAATGAATCAATCCCCTTTTTTTCTTTAATCCTTATCTCATTTTACACAGTTATAAAGAATATACAGTGGCACCTTGATTAACGACGGCCTCGGATAACGACGTACTTGGTTAACGACGAGTGGTTGTAAGAAAAATGCCTTGATTTCCTTTTTTTCCTTTAATCCTTATCTCATTTTACACAGTTATAAAGAATATACAGTGGCACAGTTATAAAGAATATACAGAGTGGTTAACGACGGCCTCGGATAACGACGAGTGGTTGTAAGAAAAATGCCTTGATGAACGACGCAGGCTTTGGTTAACTATACCTGATTATGTTAACTTCCGACAAAATATAAAGATCATATAAAAAATTTTTCACGAAGAAAAATAAAATAAATTAAATATTCAAATTGACATAGAAAAAAGAAATAAAATTTGGAAAGCAACATATTTAAAGAACTCGGTTAACAAACTATAAAATGTTGAAATATATTTTTATAAATATCATAATTGTTCAAAGTATCAAATTACTATATAATTACTTGAAATGCTTCTTAACCTAGTTTTTAAATCCTTTTAAAAACAGATAATAATAATAGAAGGATAGCATTTGAAGCTAGAATTTTATGACTCAAAATATCAAAATGATTTAATTATTTTACAATGCAACTTCAAATCTATAAATCATATATCTTCAAAATGATGTAATTATTTTACAATGCAACTTCAAAAGAAAATCTCAAAGTGGGGTCTGGATGTGTATATTTTTATAAATATCATAATTGTTCAAAGTATCAAATTACTATATAATTACTTGAAATTCTTCTTAACCTAGTTTTTAAATCCTTTTTAAAAACAGAATAATAATAATAGAAGGATAGCATTTGAAACAATTTCAAAGTACAAAAATTAATAATAAAATTATACATAATATTTTGCTAATATAAATGATGCTCATATTCAAATGGTATAAGTTCATAGTTAAAAGAATTTTTTTTCTTATATTTCTTCAAAAGTATTGAAAAATTATCTATATAAAATTTTGGCCTGCTTTTGAAAGAAATGTGAGGTTGATGAGGTAACCATACTGACATAACAGGCAGATGTACTGATTATCTGTTATGTCTTTCCACTAATAACTTTTGAATTAATTAGTAGATTTTCATGAAATTTAGTAATGATATTCTGCCATTATAGGTAATCTTAACATTGCATTATTTAATCATTTAAAAATGGCAAACTTTCAATCTTCTGAGGTTACTCTGTAATAAAGATAAGAAAGAGATGAATGAAGAGATTATCTTGCAGATTATTTTATTTTATATTATTGTCACAAGATAGCATCATGTGTTAAAGCAGGGGTAATATGCTTGCTTGTATTACTCATATAGCTTTTACAATGTAATATATTTAGATAATTATATAAATTAACTGCCTTTAAATATTACCAATGCAACACTGGGTACATCATCTAATATATAATAATAACAACATAACTCTGCTATTTCAATATTGATGATAAGACTATAGAACTTTTTAATAGATTTCTGGGACATTCAACATACAACTTATTCCATCGATGATAATTTTGTTAATACATATTTTTAATTTCTTAACTTTAATCATTCTAAAGTAAAGAACATGCTTAGAAAATAAGTAGGTTAGTTCTTGTTTGCAGTTTAAATGACAATATGAAGTATTAGCTCCAGATTCTACAACTGCATGGTCTATCACAGTAGAACCCATGCTAATAAATGCTATCATGCAATAGAAAAGTTTAAGAAATTCCTTAATAAAAATTGTGATAAGATTTTACAAGAGGCTACTTTCATGGACAAATCAACTTGAAACTTTGATGTTCAGATATAGAATATTTTAAAAAATTTTTAAGTCATTTATTTTAATTTTAGAAATTTTTTAATGCAACTTTTTGTGATATTGGAATTAAAAGATATGAGTGTTATTGTGAATGTAGATTAAATAGTATTATTAAGATTTTAAAACTTTTATAAATCTAAATTTTATTTAGATTATACAACTTTAAAATCTATAATAATGAGTTTATTTATGACAATGGAAAATTATTTTCTTGGAACTAATTTAAATACATTATCATACTTGTAAATTCAGTAGAAACTATTATAAATGAAAAAAATTTCGTATGGAAATAGATTTTCTAACAGGTTTGCCAGTTTGTGCACAAAATATTGTAATTTTATTTAAATTAATGTTCAAATAATGAGTAGAAATAAAAATATAAATAACAAAAGTTCATTAGTAAAATAGCAGTATTTACTAACTAGTTGTATGAAAAAATGTTTCAATATTTATAAATATTTTTTTTGATGGTAATATATTAATATTGTTAGCAGAAAAATTAATTTCAGTTGAAGATCCACATTTGAAATTGATTTATGTATAAATGCATTTTGAATTATGAACTTAATTTGTATATATGAATAAAACTTGAAAAATTTGTAATTGAAAAATCTAATCTTATAAGGAATCCATAATTATTGAGCACACTATACAGTAGGTCCCTGACTTATTTAGCTTCAACTTGTCGTTTCAGAGATAGAGATACAAAAATAGAGAGATTTATGCATCTGCATAAGTCTCTCTATTTTTGGTGAATTTCCATAAAACATAAATGAAAATATTCATTAAACAATTTGAATTTTTGTAAGAGTATTTATCATTTATGCCCTTAAACTGTTTTATCTATGTTTAAAGTATGTTCATAAATTTCATTTGACTATTCTGTTTGCTAATGCACCCATTTCTGTATATCAGATTTAAGCATTGTTGGACTTGTGGTTTTTGATTTATGCAGAAATTTTTTGGATGAATTAATCATGTAAGTTGGGGATCTACCTCATACTGTATTATAATATTACATAATAAAGAATATGTTCCAATACAACATAGTATATGCTGTTATTAAGGCTGGTTTATAGTCCAACTGCAGCTACACATTACGGTAGCTGCATTCGCACAGTATTGTTTAATTACAGTGTTTGGAGCCAGACCATAACCATACAACTTTACAATGCTAGAAATAACAAACAACGTTCCCATCATTCTCAATTTTATACATGCTCCATAATTCTTTACGAAGATGGATGCTGTTTCGAAATGAAATATATTGCTTATATTATTAATGAGAAGATTGAAGAAAAAAAAGAATAAAAGACTATATGTTCATTCAATGTTTGATAGAAGAAAAGAATCAGGTGCTTATCATAATCTCATACAAGAATTACGGCTGATACTCTATCTTGGACTGTGCAAGGTATTTTGGTCTAGTGAGAGAACTTCCTAACATTTGACACTGGCGACACGCTGCGCTAAGTTTGATGTTGATAGAATTTTGACTATAAACCATGACACTAATGTCGAACATACAATGACTGCTAGCGACCTTGAAACAGCATGCTGCAGTTAAACTATAAACCAGCCTTTACACTGATCTCTGTATAGTGACTTATAAAAGTCAACGCTTGCAAATTATTTTGGTACAGGCTGTGAGAATATGTTGTAAGGTTATAATGATTTACTTACATACAAATTTAATAATGATTGCCTTAAAATCAATGATAAATAATTTTTCCCAGTTTGGATAGGCTGAATTTTTTTCTTATGATTGTATTTTGAATAAAAGCCTGCACATTAAAAATATATACATCAAAATGGACAACATTTCATTTTTCTTTGTAAATATTTTTTACTTTAATTTACAAAATGTACACTGTAAATAAATTATTACTATAAATTAATGATTTATAATAAATCTCCTCTTTATTCACACATATAATATGAAAATTGATGATTATAGAATGAATAATAGTTTACCAAATCAGTTGATTTCTATTTACATTCAATTGTTCTCATGCTAATTGACAGACATGTCATTCTCCTGCCATAACTGTTGCTCTTATTTTTGGTCTTCAAATTGATACTGCTTCACAACTATAATGTTAAAATTAACGAAATTTTTGCAATTTTATTAAGAAAACAGTAAAAAAATAATAGCACTGGCGACACGCTGCGCTAAGTTTGATGTTGATAGAATTTTGACTATAAACCATGACACTAATGTCGAACATACAATGACTGCTAGCGACCTTGAAACAGCATGCTGCAGTTAAACTATAAACCAGCCTTTAATAATAATTACAAATTTTTTACTTTCTGAAAAATGTAGAATTGATAATTAACACAAACAGTACGGGCAAATACCAAAGTACAGTAGCCCAAAAAGGACTGACAAATAACAAATGGCATCATACAGTTCTATGCACGTGCATGCACCATCCCTCGAAACCAAATTGTCAAATTGCGAGACTGATGAATTGCGGGACATCAAATTGCGAGGCACCACTGTATTACATAAATAAAAAGTTTACACTAAATTAATGTAATATTTCAGTTTTTAAAAAAAAATGGACTTGCACCACTTTCAAAATAAACGGTCCATACGTTTGATTGATTGATGGGCTAAATTGTAATTTCATATTTCTCAATATTGATATGTGAAATTGGTATTATATAGACCAAACATTTGCTGATGTATAAAGTTAAAACATGTTGCCTTATCAGTATTTTTAAAAAATAATTATTTCAATAATTATATGTGCTCAGATTATATGTCAATTGTTGTAACAGTGAAAATTTTATGTAAAATGGTCAGTCATTATGCAAAAATTTATATATATTTTTTTATTTTGTTGATTTCATTAATCATGATTTTATTACAGATTATTCTATAAAATAACGTCTTGTTTGTTCTTTTTTTGATATAATCTTAAATTGATCATTAGTTTATCATAACTATATCTTTATTATTTTAGTCATGTTCAATAATCAGATAAACAAATAATAATATAATTAATAAATCGGTACAATAAATTGCAACCAAAAAATCTTTGTGAATTAATTTTTAATAAATTTAATTGTTGTCAATTTAATCCATATTCATATATACTGTACAATACTTCAAAATTTTAAAGCAATATCCTTTTCAGATATGTTTCCATGGTTTAGCAATATGATATTTGGATAACACATTAAAGATTCCCTAGCTGAACTGAAATTTTCATAAATGTTCAAATTTTAATATTTTCAATAAATTTGTTTCTAAATTTATTCAAAAGATTTTTTTGTGTTTAAGTTTAATATAATCAAAAACAAAAAAATAGCATTCACGCAAATAAAAATTTCATGTGATACCTGAAGATGAAACAAGTTAATGTGGAAGGAGAACCTCTGAAACTTTTAAGGTAAATCTAATATTAATTATTACTGAGAGATAGTAAGGTATACCAAAATTGATCTTTCTCTCACATTTCGTCATTTGAGAGGTACTTTCTTACAAAGAACTATACAGAACCTATTTTCAGTTGAAACTGTCATAGTTAAATACTGTTATTTAGCAAATTCTTGATGTAAAGCTAATAAGTAAGTAGGTATACCAAAATTGATCTTTCTCTCACATTTCGTCATTTGAGAGGTACTTTCTTACAAAACTATACAGAACCTATTTTCAGTTGAAACTGTCATAGTTAAATGCTGTTATTTAGCAAATTCTTGATGTAAAGCTAATAAGTAAGTAAATTGATCTTGGCATTCTGTCATGTGTGAGGATTCTATAAAAACTAAATTATTCTATTCTAATGCATTTTCAACTGAAACCATATTCAAATTTTCATGCTTGTCAAGTTATAATTATTAATCTATTTTTAGTATTTGCATACTGTCTATAAAAATACTGTTTTGCAAATTTTATTATCTGCAATCATGGATCCATAAAAAAGTTTTTAGGTTAAAAACTATTTTATGTTTGCATTTGTATTCATGCTTTAATAATTTTATAAATGATGATAATTCTATCCGTCTGCATTCTAAACTAAAAAATAAAATTTTACCTGTATTTAGGGTTGTGTTTTCTTATTTTTGGTGAATACAGGATGGATGAAAGTTTTGATATGATCACATTAAAACTCTCATCCCTTGTTTTTTATTCAACTGTTCTAGTAAAAGTTGCTTTTCAATATTTACTAGAATAGTTGAATAAAAATATAAATTTTTCCTTATAAATTTCAAATTGATTTTCATAGAAAATTGCAAAGATCATATACAGGCAGTGCCTGAGTTATGTAGGTGGATCATTCCATGAAACCCTATGTAAGTCAAAACATACATATGCTGGAGCATACATTATACAATACTAGTGTGTCATAATGATGAATATTAAAAATAGTTATATCACAGAATAAGCACACAGATCGTGGTAAAACAATAGCTTGCCATCTTGGAGAATCCAGATTCAATTCTGAAGTCCCACACTTCCAGTTTTTCTAAAGGGGTTTGGATTCAGACCCAGCTCATTATCTAACAATAATCTTACTTAAATATAGATCTGTGCATGTCAGATCTAAGTAAGTTGGAATTACCTATATAGAATTTCATTAAGTGAAGATGTAATTATTGTATTAAACTGTTACACTTAAGAAAATATATTTAACAGCAACTCACATTAATATAAATTCAATTAATAAATTTATGTGAATATAACCTGTTTTTATGAAAACAATTTTCAAGAAAATAATTTTAAGCCACTTATAAAATTAAAATACTTTTATTTGAAAATTTGATAGTTAAATTAAAATTTTTACAAGATCTTTTGATATATAATGTACTCAGTACCTTAATTTAAATTTTTTTCAATCAATAGGTTGTTTAAGAAGAGACTATACATAAAATTTATAAATGTAATCTAAAAATACTTTTCATTTGTCAAAATTGTGGAAATTTTTGATTCAGTTTATCATTATTAAAGCAATAATGAATTGAATCATATGTACTTTAATGACTAACATTCCTTATCATATATTTACATATGTTGTTATGAATTAATTGTATGTAATAGTTGAAAAAGAATGAAAACAGTCAAAAACATACCATATTTAAAGATATTTCTGTTTCAGATATTTTACTGCTTTGTTAATATTTAATAATTTATGAATTTTTATAAAGAATGATCATTAAGCATTTTTTGTAATTAAATTAGTTTATTTTTCTGTTGTTGGATTCTTTGTAATATTTCTGATTTACTGGAATTATAATGTTAGCATATTTAAACATAATCCTATAAAAATAGATTTAAGTATTTGAATGAATGAATTTATCATTAAATTTAAAAATACTTTGGCAGTTTTCAGTTATGATAACTAACTTTCTTTTTTTCTTGTGATAAAAATATTGAAACAGATGACTAGTTAATTCTGTTTACCTTTTTAGTTCTTATTATGAAATTAAATTCTATAATTGTATAAAGGAAATATATTAATATTTCTGAAATAACACTTATATTTTAGGGATTGGACAACATTGGATCTATGACAAAAGGATGTGGTTCCGAAAAGCTTGCTATGCCAACTCCTCGAATGGACAGTTATCGTTTTTCCATGGCAAACTTAGAAGGTTAGAATAATTCATTTTTATCTATATTTTTTAATTTTATAAAGAATAGAATGAATACTGCAAAACAATAACATATAAAATAGTGATTTGTGGCAGCTTTTATGGGGTATTTTAATATAATGCAATTTTTATATAAAGTTTCTTATAAATGTCAAATTGTTATTTGGAATATATTTAAAAATAATAATTTGAAATTTGCATAATTTAAATTTAACCTATTAATTAAATTACCTATTGCCTCTCTAGCCATACTAACCTTAAATCAGGAAATCTATGATATTTATAAATTATGCTCTTAACTATAAAGAATGTAATAAATTGATGAATTTCAGTATTGATATACACAATAAAACACTTATAATGATAGGCATGAAGAAATTGTAGATATTTTTTAATCTATGTAATATAAATAAATAAACAAATGGATATTTCTATATCATGATAAATATTATAAAAAATCCCAGAATTCCAAATTCTGGAATTAGAAATCATTTAATTTTGCAAATAGGATTATTTAAAATCATTTGGGATCCTGGTATTCAAATTAAGATCCTGAGATTGAAACTTAAATATTATATTTTCACTATTCACATTTAGAAAATAAAGATGACAATAAATCTGTGTATGAAATTTTAAATTCATGAGAAGAAATACCTGTTTCAATCAATGGCAAGACTAGCAATGATAAATTATGTGAAATTCAATAATTATTTTTATTCAGTTTAACACATTTGGTAATGGTACAATTGTTGGAAATTTCATATTGTAGATATAATGTCAATGATGTATCAAACACAAAGTAATTGCCTTAAAATCAATTATATATATTTTTTCTTACAGTTTTGGCAGACTGCATTTTTTTTTCTTATGACATAATTTTATTGAAATTCTGCACATAAAAAATATACCTGCCAAGATGGATTGCATTTTTTTTTTTTTTTTCATAAATACACTAAATTTTTTGTTTACAAAATATATAATATAAACAAATTATTTATCATAAATTAACAATTTCTGATATTTCTCAACTTTATTTGTGCAAATAATACAAAATTGATATATTACAAAGAGAACAATAGAATTTCTATTTCTAGCACTTAGGTAGATTATGAAAAACTTTATTACAATTAAGACTGATTCATAGTTCATCGGAACAGAAAAAGAAAAGGAAAGGAACGCCAAGGTTATCTTCTGTGCAGTATTTTGCGCATTCCTTTTGATGTAGTTCCATTCTTTCAAATAGAAGGAACGGAACTATATCAAAAGGAATCATTTTCATCATTCAATCAGGAAAGTTAGCAGAGCTTCTACTTTTTCTTTGTTGGTATCCCATAAGTCAATGCATATATTAGTGAATTCAATAAGAAATAATAACTATTATTAGTTCAGCCCAGATTATTTTAAATTATATTACAATTTCTTATAATAAAACTTAATAATAAATCTGAAATATCATAAAAGAATTTCGGGGTCACTATTCCTGATCTTTGAAATTTAAAATATTCTCCAAACATTTTTCCAGGGAGTTGGAAGTTTTTGGGTGGAGTCGTAATTTTAAATTGTCGGGAGTTGGGGTCAGACCTTACAAATTTTTAGGGAGTCGGAGTCTGATTTTTTAAAAGGTGGCGTCTGAGTGGGATCATTTGCCACCCGATTCTGCAACCGTGGGTTGAAAAGTCAGAGGTTTTTGGGTGGAGTCAGATTTTTAAACTGCCTGGAGTTTGACCTTACAAATTTTAGGGAGTCTGAGTCAGAATTGGAGTTGAATCATTTGCCATCCGACTCTGCAACCCTGCATTTTTCCCTCCGAGTTTATAAAACAAATATAATTTATCTTTTTCTTTGTTAACTTTTTATCATATATATGGCTAAAGACTGCTTCTAATCTAAGACTTCTTCTTCATCGATAGTTGATAGCCACTATATCTCAAACAATGATGATTTCAAATAGAGTTGACAAAGAGCATCTGCATTCTTTCTTCATTCTGTTCAACTATGAACAGCTAGACATTCAAAAGAAAAGGAAAGAAACATATTCTGTTTCCTTTGCTTTTCCGTTCCGACAAACTTTGAACTGGCCTTTAGTTGTTTCCTGCAATAATTAAACTCTTATCATTCTCCTGCAATTGCTACTATACTTATTGTTTTTCATTATCTAGTTGCTATTACTTGACAACTATGCTGCCAAAATTAATCAATTTTTTTGCAATTTTTTAATAATTGTGAAAGAATAATATGAATTTGAATACTTATTAATATTTTTAATAATAATACATATATATAAAAGCAGAATTTTTGGACAAAAATAATTTAAAACATATTCTTCTGATAATTCACCAATTTCAACTCATTATATTCAATTATATTAAAAAGAATGTAGTTGATATTGATAAGAAGTGGTTCCTACTGCAAATGATTGAAATTTGAATTGAATTGATTTTTTTTGGAGTCCCTATAGAAAAATGGGGAAGGAAAATTGTTTAAGATCATGTTTCTAGTCCATTCGAATCCCAGAATTTTCCTATAGCTGGTATCAGTATGATAAATTGTAATGATATTTATTATAATTTATAAGAAAGTCACATTTTTAATGTAATTTACTCTATTACATTTCATAAACTTTACCTAATCTGATATTATTGAATTATCTATTACTAATTTTTTTTTCCTGAAGGAAAGATTTTATAAAACTTAATTTTATAAAGATGATCATATTTTTTTGTATCTCTACTAAATAATTATTTTTAGATTTTTATGATATTGATTGATAAATTTTTATAAAGTTTGATAAAGATATTGCCATTTGAAAGGCTGATAGTTAGCAAATTTTTTATTATAAAAACAAATAGTTCAGAAATGAAAAAGTGAACTATTATAAAATTAATACTTTTTAAATATTTTTATTTTTCTGTACTTATTATTTTAAGTCAAAAAATACATATTTATTTTATTGAAATTATATATTCTAATAAAAGAATATAATTAACATAAATTTTTGAGCCTAAACTCAAGGGATAATAACTAAGTAGATCCTAAAACTGCTTAAAGTCCATTATAATCAAGAGATTTTAGATAGTATTAGGATCTATTAAGGATATAATTGAAGAGTGTGATCCCAAAACATGTTCAATCCATTTTGATCATTTTTTTATTTCATGAAATAAAAAAATGATCAATTTGGACTGAATATGTTTTGAGATCACACTCTTCAGTTGCTGATTACAAATCTTCATGAAGCTTATGAATTGTTGGAACTTGTTTTTTCAGCATATAACTTATTAATTATTCTTCTTAATAATGTTTTGCCAAATTCATTATTCAAAATGGACTGAATGCATTTTGGGATCACACTTTTCAATTATTTATTAATTTAATAAATGATTTTAAGTTTTTTTATTTTAGTTCTTAATTTTTGAATTAGTTTTTGCATTATATAAAAATATAAAATTATCTACAATAGGAATTAATTCTATAAACATTTAAAAATACATCTAGACCCCACTTTGTGTTGGAGATGTGTTCTTCAAAAACACAATGCAGAATGAAACAATGCAAATCAAAATAATATTTTCCATAAGAAATCATAGAAGAAAGGGAACTGGCACTACTACTTTCAACAAACAGAAATTTAGGAGAGGCACCTACAATATGTACATTACACTTACAGTACTTTATATTTGGAGCAGAAACTGAATAATGCAGTATGCTGCTTCTAAAGAAAAAAGATTTTCTTCATGAAACAAAGAATAAAAGATGTAACAATGCACATCTCTTCTACTAATCAATATATTGATAATGATGAATCAAGAAAAGTAACTTATTACTGGAGATTCGATAAATTAAGTAAAAACAGTAAATTTTAATCTAACTGTTTATTTATAAAATTTTCATTATGCCATATTATGTTATACTGAATTTGGTTTCACTAATAGCAATAAGAAAACATCAGAAATAAAATTTTTTCAATTTCCTAAAGATAGTGAATATCAAGATAAAGGGATTTCTTTGTATTTATGTATTGTGACATCAAAAGTATATATGAACAAATGTATTGGGAGTGGTAATTGAAATCATGTAATAAAAGTCAGTGTAATTGTCCTGTCAGGACTGCTCGCTCATCAAGGCGAGTTCCTTGGTGGAATGAATGACTGTGCGGTCTTAGACGTAATGTTAGGCAGTTTTTAATAAAGTTAAGAGGACTGGTAATTGGGACACGTATAGGAGCGCTCTCACTGGTTATAATAAGGCCATTAGGAAGACTAAAAGGTCTTCCTGGAAACAGTATTGTCAGGGAACTGAGGATATAACTGAGGTATCCAGACTTGTGAAGATAATGTCCAATGGGGATTTTTACAGGGTTGGATCTCTTAAGCTGCCTGATGGCAGTATGACTGGCAGTTGCAGGGACTCTTTAAAGGAACTTTTTCAGGTACACTTTCCTGGATCTACTTTAATTGAAGACTCATCCTCCTTGCGGGTGCAGTCTGACCTTGATGGACGTGATTATCATGCCTCAAGGAAGGACTGGGATCTTGTGAGGGGGATGATTTATCAATCTAATATTAGATGGGCAATAAGTGTTTTTAAGCCTTTTAAGTCGGCAGGACCAGATGGCATTTTGCCATTGTTCTTGCAGCAGGGCATAGATGTTCTGGTTTCTTTTCTTTGCTATGTCTTTCGGGCCTGTGTGGCTTTTGGCTATGTTCCATAGTCTGGAGGCAGGTGAGGGTATCTTTTATACCTAAACCCGGGCGCAATTCTTATACCGAGGCTAAGTCCTATCGTCTGATCAGCCTGATGTTTTTTATTGAAGACGTTGGAGAGGTTGGTGGATAGGTTTATTAGGGATGGGATCTTGGTTAGAATCCCCTTTGTCGCGGCCAATTTGCCTATCAATCTGGCATGATTGAGCATGCTCTTCATGAGGTCGTCTCGCTCATTGAAAGGGCTATTGGGTACAAGGAGATTGCCCTTGGGTGCTTTCCTTGATATTCAAGGGGCTTTTGACTCTACTTCTTTTGAGCAAATTAGCCTTGCTGCTATGAGACATGGAGTCAGTTCAACGATTATTCATTGGATTGGCTCCATGCTGAGGTATAGAGTTGTTTTTAGCAGACTCTATGAGGAGGAAGTTATGATTCTCACTGACAGGGGATGTCTGCAGGGGGGTTGTCTCCCCTTCTTTGGAGCCTTGTGGTGAATGAGCTATTGGCTTTACTTAATGGGAAGGGTTTCTTCACTGTTGGATATGCTGATGACATATCCGTCTTTGTGGTGGGGAAGTTTCCTAGGACTGTTTCTGAAGTCTTTCAGACAGCTCTTAGTACAGTTTCTTACTGGTGTAATAGGGTTGGATTGTCTGTTAATCTGGCTAAGACTGTTATCGTGCCTTTTACTCAAAGAAGACAGTTGGTAGGGTTAACTGAGCCAACCTTCTTCAAATAAAATTTTGCAGTTTTCTACCCAGGTCAAATATCTTGGCATTTTGCTTGACAAAGGTTTGACTTGAAAGCCACATGTTGAGTTTGCTGTGGGGAAAGCCTGTAGGGCTCTTTGGGCTTGCAGGGGTATTTTGAGTAAGACTTGGGGTTTTAGGCCAGGGCAGTTGTTTTGGATTTATACCATGGTTGTGAGACCTATTCTTACTTATGCTGCCATTCTTTGGTGGCGAAGGGTCATACTTAAGACTTGTCAGGCCGAACTTGGAAAGATTCAAAGGCTGGCTTGTTTGGGCATTACTGGGGCTATGAAGACTGCTCCTACTGCCTCTCTCGTGGTTCTCTTGTGCATTCCTCCTCTGCATTTGTTTGTTGAGGCGAGTGCTTGGGAGGGCTATTATAGGCTTCAATCTTTGGGGCGAAGGATTTCTTGGACCCATAAGATGGAGTAGGAGGGGACAGGATATACTGTAACATTCTTGGGATGGTTAAGGATTACATGGTACCTAGATTTAACTTCTTCCGGCCCTTCACTGTTGTTTTTCCCAGTATGGAGAGCTGGGGAGGGGGATTTGGATGCAGTATCAAGAGTGGTTTGGTCTGGTTTACGGACGGTTCTAAAACCACTACTGGTGTTGGGGCAGGGATTTACTGCGAAGGGATTTTATTCCTTTTCCCTTGGGCGGTTTGCCACTGTCTTTCAAGCAGAAATCTTTGCTATTTCTGCATGTGTTAATATTAATCTTGATAGGGG